>PVJH01004853.1:106320-119943 GCA_004026705.1 Nesogale talazaci | reverse complement strand
GATCACAGTCCTGCACTCAACCACTTATGCCACCAGGGCTCAGCCCCAAGAATGACTATTTTAACAATATTTTTTTCTTTACAAAACCAGTTGCCATAACTTAATAAGTTTCCACAGCTAAAGTCAAGAATTGAAAATACTGTTAAACCATTGAGAGTTTTTGCTTTTTATTTTTTTGAGGGGGAAATAAGGTTTTCCAAAGATTAAGGGTTCCCTCTACAGAAACATTGCAGTTTTCAAAGCAATAGATTCTATAAACATTCATAATGCTACTTAGGTCAGGTACTCAAGTAATTTGCCAAGTTATTTCATAGTAATTCCAAAGTTACACCTCAGTTCTTGAAATTAATAGCAAGTTATGAATTCTGAGTTTCATTTTTGCTGATTATGCCATCTTTACATCCAACAAGTGCTTTTAAACCTACTGCATATCGAGACAAGAGAAATCAGGGATGAAAAAGTTTGGTGCAATTTCTGCTTTTATAATAGCATCATAGTTACAAAATAAGATATTTAGCAAGCACAAAACTCTGCACAACAATTTGAGAATTTAATGAGTGCCTTGAAGGAAATTGAGCATGGCATATTATAGAATGTGACAGTGATTAGACCCAGTACCATCCATTAGATGAAGAATCCAGACATTCCATTGCTAAGGAAAAATATGCCATCAAGCAACATCTTGTTTGTTACTTTTCTAAAGAGTAGAGAGTAGTTCCTAAGGAATTAGACTTATTTTGTAAAGGAGACTCAATGACTGTGTTACCAAACACAGTTGAAACTCACCATCTGCTCTGTAAGAAGAGGATAAGGTTACCAGGTCCAGCAATGATTTATAGCCTCAGGAAACATAATGTGGGCTAAGTATGAGTTGCAATTGACCTCGTGGCAATAGGATTACTTTTAGTCTATTTGCCAGCAATAATCTTAGGGAGAATTTAATTTTTTTAAATGCTAAGCTCATAGATACATGATTTATAATTTTCTTTAATTTCTAAGGCTTTCATTTTTCAACTCAATGGGTATTCCAATGATTTTTCATATTTCACCCTTGAAAAAATCTCTCATTTCAGGTTGTTCTAAATAAGTAGTTCTCAATCTCTGTGTTGGGACATCTTTGGGAGTCTAATGGCCCTTTCAAAGGGCTTGCCTGATTCACAGTAGCAAAATTACAGTTATGGAGCAGCAATGAAAATAATCTTATGGTTTGGGTTCACAACAACATGAGGACCTTAGTAAAGGGCTGTGGTATTATGTAGGTTGAGAACCAATGTTGTAAATGGATGACTGAGACTCACAGACGACACAACGTCTTCCTCCCCCCACACGCTGGGTTTGTTCACATTTACAGATGATAAGTTGCTTCTGTCACCCTGACAGCAAGAAATAGAATCGAAGACCCAACATAATTATTGGGGGGATGCCAGGCACCTCCATACTCATGTTATTATTTGAAATGATGTCAAATTTCAGAAATTATCACCTGTTTTGATAAAGGTGTCATGGTACTATGGTGAGTGAACCAAATATTCCAGCAGTGGGAAAAATGAGACTATCTGGTCTTATAAAGATTTATAGTCTTAGAAACCCTAAACACTAGTCGATGGTGTCCCAAAGCGTTGGAATGGACTCAGTGATGGAAGCAGTTGGGAATTAGCTGTCAGCCTAAAGGTTGGTGGTTTGAACTCAGCTAGTAAACCCATGGGAAAACTCTTGGAGATATTCTTCTAGCCAAGAAACCTCTGTAGAGTACTGTATGCCATAATTCATGTTGTTGCCATTTATTTAGGGGTCAACTTGGTGGCAAATAATAGTAATTAGGTTAGTTGAGGCATGGAAAATATTACACTATACTATTTATTCCAGTTGTTCCCCATGTGGATCATAGTTTGACTGTGTGGCTCATAATTAACTGTGGATAACCTTACAAAGGGGGAATTCTGGACTCTGTCATTGTGTTCTCTAGAAATTGTACATGGATCAGGAGGCAGTTATGTTAACAGAATTAGGGCATAGTGCGTGGTTTCAAAGCAGGAAAGGTGTGTTTAAGGGTTCTATCCTCTCATTATATTCGCTCAATCTTTATGTTGAGCCAATCATCAGAGAAACTGGATTATATGAAGAAGAGTGCAGTGTCCGGACTTGGGGAGGTCTTATTAACAGCCTGTGGTATGCAGATAATACAATCTTACCTGCTGAAAGAGAGAAGGCATTGAAGCACTTGTTGATGACGATCAAGCATTATAACGTTCGGTTTGGATGATAACTCTGTAAGCAAGAACCAAATCTTCACAACTGAACCCATAGATGACATCATGATAAATGGAGGAAAGTTTGAAGCTAGTAAGAATTTTGTCTTTGCTGAATCCATAATCAGTGCTCAG
Organism: Nesogale talazaci; assembly: GCA_004026705.1. Classification (NCBI taxonomy): domain Eukaryota; kingdom Metazoa; phylum Chordata; class Mammalia; order Afrosoricida; family Tenrecidae; genus Nesogale; species Nesogale talazaci. The sequence goes on along the minus strand of PVJH01004853.1, from coordinate 117,559 downwards.
AGAAGAAGCAGTCAAGAGATCAAAAGGCACAGTGTAGGAGGTAGATCTGCTGCACAGACCTCTCGAGAGTTTTGAAGAACAAAGATGTTTCTATGAGGAGTGAGGTGTGCCTGGCCCAAGACATGGTATTCTCCATTGACCCACATGCATTTGAGAGTTGGACATTGAGTAAGGAAGACTGTGGAAGAATTGATGCATTTGAATTGTAGTTCCTAGAAGAGTACAAACAGATCCATATTAGAAGAAGTAAGACCAGAGTGCTTCCTAGATTCTAAGGATGGCATGACTTCATCTTACATACTTGGGACATGTTGTGAGGAGGACATCTTGTTTGGTAGAGTAGAGAATTAGTGAAAAAGAAAGAAAGAAAGAAAGAGGGCCCTCGATGACCTGGATTGACATAGTGGCTGCATCAACACAGTCAGGCATAGGAATAATTGTGGGGACGCCACAGAACCATGCAGCTTTTCATTTTGCTGTGTATAGGGTTGCTTTTGATCAGAGTCCATTTGATGGCACCTGACAGCAACACTTGTTCCCTTGATTATCAAACCTGTGTTGTAGCCACCTGTAGGTCTGATTTAGTACTTTGTCTAAACAACTGAAAGAAGAAAACAGCATTACATATGAGTTACACCCAAGGGCTTTGAGACACAGTGGCAAGTATTTTGGCTCCAAAGATATTTTGCTACAAATCACAGACAGCTTGGCAAAGAGTGGCTAAACACACTGAACAGCTTCCTTTTATTTTCTTGGCAATATGAATCTTGAGTTAGTGTCATGGAACCTTAAAAATCTAGTTTCCTTCGAGGTCACTGTTCCGCCTTGCTTGGCGTTTAGCTTTCCTTCTTAACTATCTTTTACAGTATTTCCAAAAGGCTGGCCTGTTTCAGACATCACAGTAATCTTTCAATCTTACTCTTCTTTCCTATAAAGACTGAGGAACTCACAAGGAAAAGTGGGAAAGTAATACAAGAAAAAAAGGGAGAAAATATACAGAGAAACAGCAATATTGACATGGAAAAGTAAAAAAATATATACATATATATTTCTACTAATTCATAGACATCTTTAAGAAAACTGTGAAATGTAAAACTTCTTTCTTTCTACATTATTTTTTATTAAATAATTTTGGGGGGACTTACAGTTCTTATCATAACCCACACATCCATTCATTGTGTCAAGTATATTTGATCATATGTTGCCATCATCATTTTAAAGCATTTTCTTTCTTCTTGAGCCCTTGGGATCAGCTCATTTCCCCCTAGTCCACCCTGCCTCCTTCAGGAACTCTTGATAACGTATAAATTATTATTTTCATAGCTCACATCATCTGCTGTTTCCCTTCACCCACTTTTCTGTTGTTCGCCCTCTGGGGGAGAGGTTATATATCAAACATGGTGATCATTTCCCCTATTCTACCCACATCTTCCCATTATCCTCCTGGTATCTCTACTAAATCTGATAGTATTATTTCTGAACATATCCTCTATGGAGGGCTATACACTTCTAGAGGTGAGTTTTCTGTGTCTGGAACCCTTCCCTTAAGAATTCTGCCCTGATTTATAGCACATCTAAATGGGAATTTGGGCATCCATGAGGGCTCCAATCATGTTCTATTTGAGTGTTCTTTTTTAAAAAAAAATTGTGCACAAAAGTTGAAAGGGCAAGAACAGAGCATTTGTAGAGCAGATGGGGTATGAATTTCCAACAAAATCCTCTCAGGAAAGCCCTAGATACCCCTGAAAAATGAGCAGATATATTGTTATTCTGGTGGGAGGTGAGGCGGGGGGCGGGGGGGCGGATCCGTCACATGATCTCTCTCCTTGCATTTAATGGGCCTAGCTGATCTGCTTGAAAGCCAGTTTTAATTGAGCCTTTTTATAAAGGCAGCCTAATAAGACTAAGACTAAGATTTCTGAAAGAGCTTACCCTCAGCCATATATGAATCCATGTAAACATAACACTTATCAAAATACAATAAAATATACAGTTAAAGTATATTAATATAAATATACTTTTTTGGTTTAAATCTGCACATGTATGAACTGGAACCCTTGTAGGGATGTTTTTTGACTTAACCACATATAAACATCAAGAAAAATCATAACAGTTGTGATGGCTGAGTTTATTGCACCAACGTGGTCAATGAAGACGTGTGGAATTAATTGAAGGTCAGAAAGATAAAGGGCTCAGTGAGGCTCGCTTTTCTGTTTCTCCGGTCTCTCGCTTTCTGATGGTTGGGCCAGGGAACAGCTGCTTTAGCCAGTTCCCTGCTTCGCCTGGCAAGGCTCACTTCCTCCCTGAGGAGAAGCCACGTGGAGAAGTCAAGTAGACATCCCTACCAGTGCTGGGATGCTTACATGCTCACTGACTCTGTTTTCTTCCTCTTGTCGGTGTCATTGCGTGTTTTTCGCTAGGTTGAGGAGGATTATGCAGACCGTTGTTGGGCATATGGGCTGTTGTGAGACTTGTGGGCATGGAATGGCCTGGATTTCGATGCTTTCTTGGGTTGCTTAGGCTTTATATCAAACTTTCCCTTATAAAATATGAGGGTCTATGAATTCTGTTTCTCTAGTCAATCTATACTAACTCAACAATCTTAAAGGTTTTTCCCCCTTTCAAGGTTATGTCAGGATTCTTTGATTATCAATCACTAATGGGCTAGGGTGGGGCAACTCCTTGAATATCTTAGGTAAAGATAAAAGAATTAATTGGAATAGGTTATAGAACCAAGGAAATAACTCAAAGTACAGGTCTTGGGAAGGTGGTGAGAACAGCTTCAAAAATTTATCCAGGTTTGTTTTAAGGAGTGGCTCAGACTGCCTTCTATCCTTGATCATGGGTAGTCACCCATCTATGTCAGCCCGGGTTGACTCGAGAAACAAAATCATAAGCATGCATATGTATATAAGAGTTTATATACAAGAGCAATTGAACATTGAGAAAAACATCCCAGCCCAATCCAATCTAAGGTCATTAGTCCAATATTAGCCCATATGTCCGATAGCAGTCTATAAAATCATCTTCAGATGCACAAAACACAGTGACACCAACTTCAAGATGACCACAAGTCAAAAGGGTAGAATGCCTGTAGATCGGGTGGTACTGTAAGCATCTCAGTGTGGAGAGGGGTCTCTCTGTGCCTTTCCTGGCTTCAGAGATCTGGTTCCGTCAGGGCAGGTCCATGTGGCTTCTCCTTCGGAATGTCCACCTTGTGTCTTGTCAGTAGAGAACCTCCAAGGCAGTGAACCAAGAGAGGAGTGTCTGCCTCCAAGAAGCAATTACCAGATTTCCCAGAATTCTCTGCGAAGGCCAGGCCCACACAGAGGTCTCATTGGTTATCTCCAAATTGACAAGATGGACTCCACCCCTATACACTTAATCCTCAGATCGACACCAGATATAGTGACTGCCACACCATTCCACTGGTATCTTGCATATCTAATTATGACAACAAGATATTATGCTGTTGAAACACAAATCCAAGGAACAGCAAAATGTACTCATTCTACATTGCCGGGCAAATCACTCTAAAAAGAAGGAATTGAAAGCAATTGAGTTGGACAGACCTTGAAAAGGGCTCCCAGGATGCCGATGAGTTTTAAAGTATTGCAAAGTTTGTAAGTCAGAAGAGGCAGTGCTGACTTGAGTAGTTATCTTTTCCCCCCTTAATGCACAAAAGATAAAATTTTTTTTAGTCTACTGTATGTAGACTTTGCTAGAATAAATTGCCTTGAGCAGAGCTCTTTAAGAAATGACACACCATTTACTGATTGTCTTGGTGCTCTGCCTGGTTACTGAATACCTTCCATTAAGGTTGGGCCAATTACAGTGTAAAATGCTGTTAAGTTTTTTCTTTAATCTTTTCTTCTGCCATCTTAAAGGTCAAATGTCTGAGAAATCTCTGTATGGCTGGATTGGTTTTTCTTTTTGTTTCAATTGAGACTTGTATTACTTAGGATGCTTCAATTCTTTATTTTCTTTTAAAAATCTTAAATACTATTCTATTGGCAGTGCAAATTTATGCAAAAATTAGGTTTCCCCTTGCCAACTTCAACAAAAGTTATTCATGGGCACTGCATTTATCACAATATTTCTGCATCTTCATTCATTGTCTCCTAATCATTCTGTTTCCAGAAATTTGGTTTTTGTTACCCCTCTTTTTCTCCTCTAACTTTCAGGTGATTGCTGACCTTTTCCCCTCTCAAACAGATTTTATTTTTTAATGGAGTCCTTTATTTCAGGGGAGCCACCTTTATTTTTGTGCTAATTTGCTATTTCCCTTAGGGGGATCTCAGGATATATTTGAGTTAGGAGTTACGGCTATCCAAGGACAAGAGTCAAGAGGGAGCCTGACAGTCTCTCACTGATGCAGCAAGTCTGAGATGGCTTTTGTATTCTGTGGTCCATTTTACTTCTGTTCTATCTGGATTCATTTGTTGTGGACTGATTACAAAGATCAGTAGTGATAACTCGGTACCACCAAATTCTTCAAGCATCAGAGTAGGTAAGAGTTAACTTATATGAAATATGAGGTATTAGCTTAGTAGATTTATTTCTTCTCTGAGGCTTCTATTAGCTCCTTTTATTCTAATGAGTAAAGACCAATAGTCATAACTCTGATGGTTGCTTAGAAGCATTTTACAATTCTAGACACTGAATATATTACTGTGATACAGAATGTGAATGATACTCTGTTTCAATAACTGAGTTGTCCCATGAGACTAAGGATCTAAGTCTTTAAATCCAGGCATTCATTTTTACAAGATGCTTGGTTATGTCTGAGGAATTATTGCAAGTGTGTCTTTTGAATATATAGGTGAGCACTCACATACTTGCATGTGCACATACCTATAGAGCTATTTACCTAATGTATTCAGTTGTCCCTGTGCACACCTAACACCTAAATACATTGATTTTCAGTTCTTGTTGCGTTGTTGCCAAAGTATGTATGTCATATTCTTTAATGTAAGGAGTGAGCTTCTTAGTGATACTAATTTACTTTTGGCAAGTTGTGCTCAGTAACTGCACTTGTTAGCTACTTTTTCCATCACCAAACATTCTACAGAGCATCCTTCTTTGTATTCTATCACCTGCATTCTACAGAGAATTCTGCTTCCCCACAAATCCCTTATAAAGTCCAGTGAATGTTGTTTTCTCTGTGTGTTTGTGCCCACACACACCCTCACATGAACGTGCTATAACATATTTGTTTGTATGTGGTTGACTTCATTTACCGCACATTATGTTCTCCAGATTCATCTACGTGATAAGGTGCTTTGCTGATTGATCATTGTTCTTTAGGTTTGCATGGCATCCCACTGTGTCTGCACAACAAGGACGCCTGCTTGCATAGTGGATTGTACAATCGAACTGCTACCTACAAGGTCAGTAGTTGGGGTCTGCCAGCGCCTGCACGGGAGAAAGATGAGTTGCTACTCTCATAAAGATTTACAGTTTTGGAAATCCTAGGAGTTGTTCTGCTCTAGCCTGAGACCCAATCGACTTGATGGCTTTGGGCTTGGTGTATACTATATTTTGCTTATCCATTTATCAAATGAAGAACACCTAAGCTGTTTCCACTTTTCTGCCCCTGTGAATAAAGCTGCAATGAACAGATGTGTTTGCGTGCATTTGGGAAACTCCCAATTCTTGGAGAAGGCTTTTGAACCTCTTCGTATTTATCATTAAATCCCTCTTCAGGTTCAATGTAACAAACGATGGATTAGCAATAAGGAGTTTTTCATGACATAGATTTTTTAATAGACTTTAATGTGTGGTATAGTGGGTAGTAACAAAGGGATTTTCTACCACAAAGTATTGACTTTGTTTCATTTAACAAAATTAATTTGGGAGATGTAGTAGCTTATGTTGATTTTAGCATTTTTTTTCAGTGATTTTATTGGGGGCTCTTACAGCTCTTACAACATTCAATACATCATTTGTATCAGGAATATTTGTACACATGTTGCCATATTCATTTCCAAATATCTTCTACTTGAGCCCTTGGTATAAGCACCTTTTTCTTCCTCCCCTTGTTTTATGCATCAAACCAGCATTAATTTTTATTAATAGATTTTCAAGAAGTTTTATATTTAGCTATATAAGCTAAAATTATTTTTGACATATATTTGGCTATATTCTTTCTGACTAAAATATTTCTCTGTATTCTAATTTTAATTTCACATGCTGATTTTATATATACCAATGAGCATCAGATATCTCTTTGCTATTTGGGTACTTGATACCCTATACAAATAGAATATATGTATAGCTTATAGTTTCAATCTGACAAGAAGTAAAATGATAAGTAATAGAACCAGACCATCACAATCACATTGTCATCAGACTCCCATAATATGACTAAAATAAAACTATGAGAGGAAGGATAGGGCACCCTCTGCTACAGCTGGCTAGTCCTCCATTACTTGTCTGGTTTCTTGTTCATTTATGTAAATTCAAGCTTAATGGTCCTGCCAGTAACAGATAGTTAGATGCTTAATAATTCAATGCTATTTCAAATTTGAGTATAAATTAGAAAACTTGCCAATTTCTAAATTGGAAAACACTCATAAGACTACCGTTGCACAACATGTGATTTCAGTCAACTCCCTGGTCTCATCACTGAAAGAATAGAGTGATCCTGAGCAAATTAGATTTTACTTGGGGCCTGTTGCCTTTTCTAAAGTAGAATTACTATTCTTCTTTCACTTGATTGACACTAAGAACCATAGTTTTCCTTTGGAGGACGAGACCTGAACAATGGCTGGTGTCAGGGAAAATGAGAGTGCTGCTACTACTGCTGATTCACGTCGGTGGAACTGATACCTTGTTTCAAATTGTGAACAAATGTAATCTATTTAAGTGTAGCTTGGGTAACTATATCAAAGAGTAATCATTAGTCTTGTTGCACTTTTCTTAAGAAATTTTAAAGCTCTTTAAAACAACAGTTGCAGCTTTCAACAACTCTGTGAGGTCTTAAAATTTGCCATGAAAAACAAATACTTGGAGACTAGTGTTAGCAAATGTGGCTATTGTCAAGTGCTATTGCAAACATTTGTAAAACTGCTATAAACATATTTATATAGTTTTTTATTAGTGTACGTTTTTACTTCCCTACTATGAGTACTCAACAGCTACAGCATATGGCACTTGCATGGTTAGTTTTCTGAAAAATAGGTAACAGCTCTCTAGAATGGCTTAGTCATTTTCTATTTTTATGAACAATATATGAATGATCTAATATTACTAAATCCTCACCATCATTTGGCATTGCTATTGTTTTTCAATCCTACTAATAAATGTGTGCAGGTACTGTATTATGGTTTGAATTTTCATTGAGTTGCTAACTTATGTTTGATGTATTTTCATGTGGTTGTTTGCTATCTGTATATTGTCTCAGGTGAAATATCCTTTACCCATTTTTCACTTGGGTTTTTTCTTCCCTGTTTGAAATTTCTAGATGCTAATTTGAAGTCCTAGAATCTGTTCTTTGTTGAATGTGTTGTTTCCACATATTATCTTTTAGTCTGTAGCTTTTAATGCAGTTCAATTTATTTCTGTTTTTGTTCTTTTATAAATCAGGACTTGGCTACAAAATGTAAGAACTCTTTGCCTAACTTAATATCCCCAATATTTCTTCTATTTTTTTCTAGATGTTCTATAGTTTTACTTTACAGAAGAGGGCTTCAAAAAGCTTGCGGTAAAGGTCTGTTCTATTTCAATTTCATTTAGACAACCTTCTTGAGGCTTCATCAGATACTTAAATATGTGATCAATAGGAGCTAACTTTTGTCTAAGATGTGAAACTGACAGGTCTTTCTTCTTCTTCCTTGAGGTTTGCTACATTGCTTCACCACTATTTGTTTTAAAGTTATCTTTCCTGTATGACATTACTTTTGTATTGTTGTTAAAATTGAATTTAACATGTTTCTGTGGGTTTAAGGGGTTCTTTAATCTGTTTCATTCATCTATGTCTTCAATCACAAAATCTTGGTTATGGTAAACATGTTAACTCTTGAGATAAAGTAAACATATGCTGCCAATTCTCAAAATTCTTTCAGTCATTCTAGGACTATTATCTGTCTATAATTATACAATATATAGCTATAAAAATTTACAAAATTTTCATAGGAAATTCATTAAACTTGGTATCTGTTTGTTAAGAACTGATATCTTTATGATTTTGACACATAACATTTATCAATTTGGCATTTATCTACATTTATCTAGACTTTCTTTTAGCATGATTTAACTTTTAATATATAAGTACTGACACTATGCTTCATTACATTTACAATAGGTATTTTATTCTCTTAGTATTATAGGTGATAGTGCAGCTACAGTTTATGTGCACATGTGTTTTTTATTATGTAATAATATAGGAGGGGGCACACACACATAACAATGGAACTGCACTGGTGGGAGCAGAGCTTTTCGAATGCACACCATTTTCCTGCTAGGCAGGCATCAAATGACTTGCTCTGAGTTAGCGCACCCAATGGCGTTGCCTGGAAATTCTCTCTCTGCATTTTTTTTTTTTGAGTCACAGTGGATTTTTTTGTAAAAGCAGTTTTGCTCAAACCTCACTTTTTGGTGGTATCATATTTAAGAGAACAAGGTTTGGCTGTGAAATTTTATTTCCTGTTTTGGGGAAAAATGATGCAGAAACTGTTAGGATGCCAAGCACAGCTTAAAATGACAACACCATGGGAAAAACTCAAGTGTTTGAATGGTTTTCTCATTTCTGAAAAGGTGAAATGTTGATGGATGACAAACCTCATTCTAGATGCCGGTCAACATCCCAAATGGAAAAAAATGTCCACTTCTAGTGCATTTGGAACTCTTTCAACTAGGTCCGACTGTTAACTATTTAGACGTTCTGAAAAGATTGCTGTAATTATGTACAATGAAAAAAGGTCCCTTTTTGTGGTAGATGGGGGACTTGCTTTGCCACAATGACAATGTACCTGCTCATGTGGCCATCCCAGTGTGTCAGTTTTTGGTGAAAAACAGCACGCCTTTCTTGCCTCATGCATCTTACTCACCTGACCTCTCACTGTGTGATTTCTTTTTGTTTTGTGAATGCAGAGGAAAATGAAAGGACAGTGATTTGACAATATAAAAGAAGTAAAGAGAAAAATGAGGGAGGTCCTTTTAACCGATCTAAACAGATGTTTGAAAAATATTTCTAAGAATGGAATTGCAGATATTACAAATGTATTAAGTGTAATGGAGTATACTTTGAAAGTGATAAAGTTTTTTATTTTAAAAATTGAAATAACATAGCTTTGGGGAAAATAATTTTATCCTTTTTTGGAGTGTACCCCTTTGTATATAAATACAACTCCATGGAATTGTTGATAGAAAATATAATTCAGTCCAAGGGATATTGAATGAAAAAATAATTTCAATAATAGACACTTGACTAAAGGAATTATTAGGAAGTAGATATGTTGTTAAATGCATGGAACTCTGTTGAGAGTTCAGTTAAGATTCAATATATTTTGATACATTAAGGCTTTGAGTTTTCTTTTACTCAGTGTATGATCTCAAGGTCTAATGTGTGCTTAGTGTCCAACACATTTTGATCATGCCTGTCTTCTTTCATTTGTTTGCATTTGTGAGACCTAATGTTGTTAATATTGGAAATATCATGCACTTGTAGAAGAGCAAAGAGATCTGTTTGCAAAGAAGTACAAGCAGAATTTTAGAAGTGAGTGCAGTGAGCTAAGTTAAGACTTTTTATTACAGGGAACCAGGGTCTGGACCAAGACATCATGCTTGGTAATAGAGAGAGTCAGAAATGAGATGATCTGATGTGGTGAGGTGGCGGGGTGCAGTGGCTGCAACAACATGCTCAGCAATGGTAATTGTTATGAGAAGGGCACCAGACCAGCAGTGGGTCTTCCTCTTGTTCATGGGGTCTCTATGAGTCAGAAGTGATTTGACCAGACCTAGTGATACTCTTTACCCATAGGTCAGAGAGTCACACTTTATCTTCATGTGCACCGGAAAATAATCCAGGCAGTATTGCATGTAGCACGCAAGATAAGGGTTTACATTGTCACTGTTGCTTCTTTTTACATGTCAGGCATGGTGGCGTGTACTTATATTGAGGGGAAAAAAACAAAGACAGGAGGTGAATCCTTCTATTGAAACACTTCATAAGTCATTGTATCTTTGTGCTTGTCCGTGAAATAAAATAGCATAGGTTTGTGACACAAGTAGACAGAGGGACACGGATATAAAGACTAGAGAGTCAATTACACATGACATTAGTAAGGGTGAGAAACATCTAAAGAAAATAGGGCAAATGTAGGTTTTTGGGTTATAGATAGTCTGGCTTAAGAATACATACAAGGTGAGTTTTGATAGGTTAATGGAAAGATCTCATCAAGTTACAGTTCAAATTTTCTATGAATTTAAAAAAAATTTCCTTTTACATGTATTTGTTTATATATGTGCAGATGTACACACATGTGTGCACAAATATGACCACAGATTCCCTTTCAGACATTTATATAAAATGAATATAAGGAATGTAAAAATAATTACATACATGAAGGAATATTAAAAAGTCATGGAAAATGCCATTTTCATTTCATCCTATTTTTCCATGGGTTTTTTGAAGCCCTTTCCTAAGTAAGTAGGAGGTTAAGTGAAAAAAAATGCTACTGTCTCTAGTTCACATATACATATGTTGATTCAAACTAAGCATGCTTTTAAATGTCTCTGCAACCAGGACATAATTGCAGGCAAGGTCTCTCAAAAATTCACTTGTCTTAATCTCATTATGTTGTCTTAAAAAAATTAAAAAGCCAATTAAATCTGTGACCCCCCAAAGGGATCTGGCAGGCCAAGTAGGTTTATGGTAGACAGACCAGCACTGATGGTGATAGTGATTGCTTTGGGGGCCTCCAAAACAGTCATCTTGATAGGTTTGCCAAAAGGACACAAAAGATACGCCTGGCCTTCTTAAGAAGAAGCTTTAAGAAAATTGAGAATTGAGGGCTGAGCCCCAGTGGCATAAGTGGTTGAGTGCGGGACTGCGGCCTGTGGGCTTGGCAGTTCAAATCCAGTGGCGGCTCTCAGGAGCAGTGCTGGGTAGCTCCCATGACTACCAGAGAGCAGTGATATCAAAAAAAAAAAAAAAAAAAAAAAAAAAAAAAAATTGAGAATTGCATGAGTTAAAAAAAAAAAAGCAAGTAAAATCACTCTGAGATTTTTGCCCCCC
>PVJH01004853.1:0-106220 GCA_004026705.1 Nesogale talazaci | reverse complement strand
AGTTCATTCAAAAAGAGCTGTAGTATTGCGTTTATCGATTTCCTTGAGGAAGGAAAAACTGCCATTTTTAAAGAGACTAAATCAAAGAGCACTGGAGGAGTATGGAGATGGAAGCACCACCTTCAGAAGTGTACAGACTTAGATGAAGGATATGACAGGTCAAGAGTCAATAGCACCTTCTTTTAGTTTGGTACAGATTTATAGCATTTTATACCAATACTTTCTGACTTAACCTGACACACACACACACACACACACACACACACACACACACACACCTTTTCTGAGGTATGAAACATGAAAGCTTTGGGGAGCTACATTTTGAACCACGATTCTGAGGCTTAGTTGATATGTCATGGTAAGAGAGAATGCTTGCCTTATATATGTATGGGAGAGTGCACAGAACAATTCATATCCTGGCAAAGTTTATCTCTTTTATTGAAAAATATTGAGGGGTCTTAAGTCATCATGTCAGACAATATCTGTGTGTTGTTGTTATATTACATTGAAAATAACTTAAAAACATAATCTTTTCTATCTTGATTTTGAAGTTTTGGCAAAACTATTACACCCTGATAATAGGCTGTATTTACTGTGGGAATCAGAGTTTTAAAACATAAGTTCAAAGTAAATGTTAGTCTGAATTATTAAGTAGCTTCTATGTTTATTAGAATTATCAATCATTACTGTATTTTTAAAACAAATATTTATTAGTGAGGTCACTCACTGTTGCACCCACCGAGCCTTTCATTTAAATTTACCAAATGGCTAGGTTGTTATGAAACTATGAGACATTATAAAGTACTCATACTGGGTGGGTAGCACTGTTTAATTGTGCAGAGCATGAATTCAATCTCCTTTAAAGTACTTCTGCCCTGTCTGAAAGAGCTTGCTATTATTGCCAAGTAAATTATGTCTGTGTCTCTTGCACATGAAAATGTTCAGAATGCAGTGCATCCATTTTGTGCATTTGTTTCTGAAATGCTCATGACCTTGACTGAGGGCAAACTGACAGTTTTTTACAAATAATACTTTGCCTTTTCCAAAAAGTCTCTAGAGAGAAAGAAAATGATTTTGGGGAGTCTCATAGAACTATAAAGTCACCACTACAGTGTTATTAGCTAATAGCTTGTGTTAGTCTGTGTAGAATAGAGAAACAAATCCATAGGCATACATATGTGTATGAGAACAAGCTTTATATACAAGAGCAGATGACTATTGAGAAAATATCCCAACCCAGTCCAGATCAAGTTCATAGGTACAATATTAGCCCACATGTCAGATACCAATCTATAAAGTCCTCCTCAGACTCATGAAACGCATGCAATGACACAGAATACAAGAAAATCACAGGACAGTGGGTGGGAAGTCTGCGGATGCAGTGGCTTAAACATCTCAGTGCTGGCAGGGAATTCCATGTGACTTTTCTGGCTTCAGACGTCTGGCTCCATCAGCTTCTCTCATTTTCTTCTCCACAGGGATGTCTCACAGGGAGTCAGGGGAGAGAGAGAGAGAGAGAGAGAGAGAGAGAGAGAGAGAGAGAGAGAGAGAGAGAGAGAGAGAGACTGACTGCCTCCCACCTCCAAAGAAGACACACAGGAGTTCCCAGAATCCTCAGGAGAAGGCAATGCCCACAGAGGTCTTATTGGTTATATCCTGGTTGATAGACTAAACTCCTCCCCTACATTCTTCTTCTTTTAAAAATAATTTTATTGGAGACTCATACAACTCTTATCACAATCCATCCATCCATCCATTGTGTCAAACACATGTATACATTTGTTGCCATCATCATTCTTAAAACATTTGCTTTACACTTGAGCTCTTGGTATTAGCTCCTCATTTTTCCCCTCCCTCCCCACACCCCCTCCCTCACCAACCCTTGATAATTTATAAATTATTATTTTGTCATGGTTTGCATTGTGCAACATCTCATTTCATCCACTTTTCTGTTGTCTACCCCCAGGGATGGGGTTATACATAGATCCTTTTGATCGGTTCCCCCTTTCTACCCCACCTTTCCTCCACCATCCCAATAGCTCTGTTGTCACTACTGGCCCTGAGGGGTTCATCTGTCCTGGATTCCCTGTGTTTCCAGTTCCTATGTATACCAGTGTGCATCCTCTGCGTCTAGCTAGATTTGTAAGTTAGAATTAGGATCATGATAGTGGAGGGGTGGAAGCTGTAAAGAACTGAAGGGAAGTTGTGTTTCATTATTGTTACACTGCACACTGACTGCTGTGTCTCCTCTCCAAAGCCCTTCTCTAAGGGGACATCCTTTTGCCTACAGAGGAGCTTTGGGTCCTCACTCTGCACTCCCCCTCATTCACAATATGATGCCTTATATCTAAACCCATTGATACCTCGTGATCACACAGGCTGGTATAATTCGTCCTTGTGCACTTTGTTGCTTCTAAGTCAGGTGGCCACTTGTTTATCTTCAAGCCTCTAAGACTGCAAACACCCTGTCTCTTGGTAGCCGGTTACTATCAGGTTTGTTTGTTTTTTACCATACTTGCTTAGGTACCTGTTTTGTCTTTCGAGATCATGTTGGGAAGGTGAGCATCAGGGAATGCCAGTCTGCTACAGTAAAGTGTTCTTGCGTTGAGTGGAGGCCCAATGTCCATCTGCTACCTTTATACTAAGCCCATAAAGATATGCACATAGATCTATTTCTCCATCATATTTAAATATATTTATATATACATGCCTGTATTTAGAATTCTATAAATGCCCTTTGCCTCCTAGTTCTTTTCTCTATTTCCTTTTACATTCCTCTTGTCCCACTATCATGCTCAGCCTTTATTTGGGTTGCAGTCATTCCCTAGATTACTTTGTCCTTGCTCAAGCCCTAGCAGACCTCCTACACCATCCTCATCACTGAATTTGGATCACTTGTTTGTCCCTTTCCCTGGGTTTATAATGCCCACATCCTTCCTCCACCATCCCCCTCTCCCCCTGAAATTCTTGGTTCCATTGTTTTTGCCTCTAGATTGTTTATCATGCCTATTTTATCCTCAAGTTGACCCCCCGTTGTGTAACTGCCACATAGCATAAATATTCACTGAGATTGCATTATCTGTTATGGAGTGTGTGGTAATTTTTTTGCCCACAAAGTGACCCATATTTATACGCTCATCTTCAGTGGCTAAATCATGATGTCATTTTCCTAACAAACAAGAAATTGACCCCTAAAAAGCTTACTGATTTAAAGAAGACCATGAGTTAGCTTCTCCATGCTTCCCAGGGCATACACCCCAGGGATGAGGAGAAGACTTCCACAGGAAAGACTAAATCATAATTTTTAAGACATTGAAAAGAAAAGAACACAAAAACCTTCAATTGAGCCATTTTTAGAGACTTCTGTGTTGCTTTCCCTTGATGGGAAACTTTCATGTATAGACTATCATGGGTATGTTATAAATACACAAAGCCTATCTATTTGGTTAATGCACTTATTCAGGTAAGATAGCTGTAGATTTAGAAGCTTAGGGTCTCAATAAAACATTGATTTATCTCCTAAACTGAAATCCATGCTTTAACTTTTTCAAGGGCATAATCAGCCTCATCTAAAAGGATTCCTTATTTTACAAATTGTTCATAATATACAAAGGGGCTTCAAATGGTTAGTGGACAAATCCTATAACCTCTTCATTCCATTTTCCAAAAAATTGCCTAAGCCTTTTTTTATCTATATTATAGCTACTATTGAACCATTCTGATCATTTTGCTTCATTTAAAAGAAAACATTTGAACTGATTGTATGACTTATTAAGAATAAGATCACTGAGACTATTAATCCTAGTTATTCATGTATTGGGTGAAAGATAAAGGGAAGTCAAGTAATCTTTACTGATATTAGTACTGATAAAGAATAGTTACATGTTTAGATATAACTTAAGCAAATAATCACATTTAGTGCCCAACAGAGTCTTATTTTGTTTCCATCAATGAGAATTTAACCAGATAACAAGAAGTGTTTTTGTGTTCTTGTAAAGGAAAATACATGAAGTACCATCTTGTAATCTGTGTTGTTTATTTCTCCTAAAGTCTAAAACAATCATCATAGGACAGTCCGCTTAGCTTATAACCCACAGACTCAGTGTGATCAAAATCTTATAATAAAACCATAGGCCTGCCTTTTCCTGAAGTGAACTATGGAGGTGAGAGGGAGTGAAATATATGTGCCTTTATTAATAATGCCATCTCATAAAATACTGACTTATATCACATCTTCTGTGATCAGAATAGCTGCTAATAAATCTACTCAGCGTATAAATGTATTTTCTTGTTCTTGAGATAGGTCTTTGGTTTAGGTAAGCAGCCAATTCCACTTCCGAGAGGTGTCCTCACATAATGTTTTTGTGTGAGGTCACAGTTCATGCTGACTCACAGTGAGCCTCTGTCCCGGAGGAGGTGGCAATGGAAGAACAGTCCAGTTCTATCTCTCTGCCTTTATCCGCTCTTCTTTTTATCCCGTTTTGATGCCACCGTCCTCCCTGTGGATGTCAGCCATGGTCCCATGTGCACTTGATACCTCCACGTCGGGGTGCTGTGCAGCCTGTCAATCAGATCACAGCTTGATGGTGCCTTCTTTTGGGCGTGGCCTTCTCACTCGGATTCTGGGATTTCCTCTCTCACTCTTCTTCACCTTCCTGTTGAAGAGCCTCCCGCAGTTGGAGGAGCCCGTGGAGACCCACGCGAGAGCTGACAGCCTTGCACCGCCAGAGGATCCGCATGACTTTTACCCACGGCATCGGATCTTCCTGCATTCCACATCGTTGCATGCGCTACCTGCATCTGAAGAGCAATTTCAAATTAGTATCGGGTCTATGGGCTAATATTGGAATGACGGACTTGATCTGGACTGGTCTGTTTTCTCACTATATAATTGTTCTTGGATAGAGAGTTCTTTCCTACACACGACTGTCCCTAGATTTGTTTCTTTACCAACCTGAAGTCATGCACTACACATGACCCTCTACTTGTTTGCTGAGCTTGATAATTTATTGCAATCACCAGTGAAACTCACAAACAATACTCATGGGTATGGGAGTTTATTAGGAGCAGACCAAGTTAGCACAGGTCAGAATCAGAATACAGTCCTTTGGCCACTGCAGTCCCTCTTCTGCATCATGCCAGCGGGAAAGACTCCCTTGTCCACAGCTTCCCTGTCACATGACCACTTGGCCTCTATCTCTGTTAGGATGGGTTGTCTGATAAAATATAAAAAAGGACACTTTTATTTGTATATAAAGAGAGAAATTTATATTCAGAAAAATGGATCAAATAGTTGCAAGCAGTTAAATCTAAGTTGCTACAAAGTGGTGCCTCAGATATTATTTTGAACGTTTTTCTTGACTTGCATAGCGATGTGAAGCTGGGCAGCTGAAAGCTGGAAATTTAAAAAGCCAGAAAATCATAGGCCACGTGTGGAGGTGGAGTTGAATAGTCAGATGGGATGTCAAAGCAGGCTGTAAATAGCTCTTAAAATAGGCAGGCCACATTGAAGACATGTGAAGAGATCAGTCACAGGATCCAGGACAGGATGAAGAAGAAGAGTGAGGAGCTAGTTCTCTCCATTCCATTTAAATCATGGAATAGAGTACACTCCCAAGGGGACATCATCAGTGGGTTGTCTGCACCATATGCTGAAGGCCTTAATACCACATTTCTGAGGCCCCTGGTCTAGCCAAGGTGATACAAAACAAACTATCACCAACCTCTGTCTATTTCTAAGGGCCAGGAAACTGCCTCTTTGCCTCATGGTCTTAGTGCTGCTGCTCTGTTCTGTCTCATGATCTCAGCACTGCTGCTTTCTTCTGCCTTGTGGACTAAGTCCTTGAGCCTCTGCTGCCTCCACCACTAGGGGGAGGATTTCAGAATTGGTGGTTCTTCATTCTTGATGGCAACAGCATTCTTCTCTTCCTGCTTTTCACATAGTTGATATTCATACTTGACACAACGCCCAAACTGACCAATCCCCAAGTTAGAGTCCTTTACACCTTATTTCCATTCTCCCACTCGGACACTGGGTGGGAATTGGAAAACAATGGATAGAAGAGTTAAATCAAGCAATTTCACTTCCTGAAGTGCACAGCCCTCCTCAGTCATCATTGTCGTTGTTGCCATCACCTTGATCATTGCTGTAGCTCCTTGTCCAGCTATCTTGTTTGAGAGTTTTCCTCTTTTTCCCCTGATACTTTGCTTTACAGAGTATGGCACCCTTTTCAGAGCTGGATCTTTCCTGGTGGCATGTATAAAGAATGCGAGATAAGGTTTTCCCACCCCTGCTTCTGAGAAGCACTCTGGCTATTCATCTTCCAAGATAATAGACCCTAATGTTAGAGTTCTTTTTATTTCTTTCAGGTGTACAACTCTAATAAAATACATATTACAAATTATAGGCCTAATTCATAGTAAACTATTGAGGGCAAATCTAAAGGAAATTGACTTAGCAGCAGACTTTCTTTTTTTTTTTCTACATGTTTCCTAAAATGTCATGTCTAAAGCAGGAAGACAAGTACAGGTGGAGTTAATGGTGTCGATGACAGCAATTTGGATAATCATATGTATGTGTGCATTAGTCTGGGTAGATTAGGGAAACAAATTCATGGAGACACACATACATATATGAGAAAGTTTTATATAAAGTGTACATTAAGAAAACATTCTTGTCCAGCCAAGAACAAGCCCATACATCCAATGTTAGCTTATATGTCCAGCATCAGTCTGTAAAGTCTTCGTCAGACTCACAAAACACATGCAATGATGCTGAATGCAAAATGATCACAGGCCAGTGGGTACGAGTCTTTGGATACAGTGGCATTGTAAACATCTCAGCACTGGCAGGGGTCTCTGCATGGCTTCTCAGAACTCAGGGCTGCATCAGGGTGAGTCCATGTGTTTTGTCAGCTGCTATGTCTCCCATGGTGAGAGAGTCTCCCACCTTCAAGGAGGAAGTACTAGATTTCCTAGAATTCTCAGGAGAAGGTCAGGCCCTCACAGAAGCCTCATTGGCTATGATCTGACTGACAAACTGGACTCCACCCCTACTCTCTTCATCCTCAAATTGACAAACAATTATATATCTGCCACAAGGGGTAAGATACAACAACTACAACCATTAAAGTAGACTGTGATATGCTAAAGATTGGCTAGGGGTGTTTTCTGTTAAAGGAGTACAACCATATTTAATAAAGGAGTATAACCCTGCTAAAATACTTTCCTTTAAAAGCTTATTATTATGATTATGTCAATAAAACACCTACCACTGAAATTATGTTGGAAGCACATATATCTTTGAAAGGAACCCCCAAATTTACTTAGTGCAGAATGGTATCTTTTACAATATAACAGAGGTTACAATTTGAAGTTAATTCTAGAGCTAACATGTACAAATATGCACAAACTGACAGGAGAATATTCAAAAGAAAACAAAACAAATTATCCAAAACCATTGTTGATGACTTGAAGTGAGCCAATCAAAGAACCTTACAGGAAGATTCAGGAAAGGCATACAATTAGTTCTTTAGATAGTTGAGGGCAGTAATATAAGGTACTATTTGCCCGAAATCCTTTCTTTTGACCACTTTAATGGTTTGTGGGAAAGCAGAGCAGCTTAATGAGAGGGAGAAGGACAGGGAGGGGGAGTAGAGAGATAGAAACTGAGATTTAACTATTCACTTGTCTTTTGCCAAGAGAAAATATTTCTTTGAATTTGAAATTATGTCAAGGAATCGATAAATCTTGGCTCCTGCATTAGAGCAGAATTCAGAAATCTATCTTTTGAATAGGCAGGGATCTTACTTTAGGTTCTATGTGAAGATTTCTCTGTTCTAAAATCCACCAATTATTTTTTCCTTTGAAAAATTGTAAAAGTGTACAGACCTATGTGCCTGGTATTTGTAAACCAAGAAAGAGAAGACTTCACAGACACAATAAGGTGACTTGCAATTTTCTGGATTGCATATACATAAAAAACATATCCACAAATAGCAAGTAAAAGAAAATTTTGAATATTATTTTCAAAGAATTTAGGAAAGGAAAGGTTTGTGCTAGAGGTTTTATCACACAAAATATAAACATAAAAGGAATGTGAACAAGCATTTAATGACAATTTTATGAGCTAACATATGTACTATACTAAGTCTGAGCTACAGTAATAGAATTTGTGTCAATATTGTTTAGTACACTAACTTTTAAGATAATGAAAGTTTTTCTGCAATAATATCTTCAATGTCTTCATAAATAATGAATAACATTTACTTTACAAAAGTGATCTTTACATTGAAAAATCATTTATAAATTTCAGCTGTTGATGGAGCCTGTCTTATGGATATGTACCCATTAATCCAAATATTCACAATATTCCCTTTTTATTTTTAAGGCTCAGCTAAGTTTGTGGGGAATTATTTTTAAAAAAGTATTTGAGACGCACTTCAGAAGTTTCTGATGAGATTGTTTGGGATGTAGTCTGTGCATGAATGTTTCTTCGACATTCTGGGGGCATTGATGTTGTTGTTGTTGTTGTTAGGGACTGTCCATTTGGTTCCGACTCACAGCAAGCTTGTGTACAACAGAAGGAAACACGACCTGGTGCTGAGGCATCTTCACAATTGTTCTTTTGGGAGCCCCCTAATGTCGGTCCATTTTGGCAAGCACCTACATTTTTTGTTGCCCTTCTGTTTAATTGAGCATAATGTCCTCCTGGAATTCACCACTCCTGACCACATGTTCAAAGTATGCAAAATGAAATCTCACCACCCTTGCCTCTCAGGAGCCTTCTGACTATTCTTCTCCTAAGACAGATTTGTTTCTTTTGACAGTCCATGGTACTTAAAATATTCTTGACCAGTATTGTAATATAAATGCACCCGCTTTTCTCTGGGCCTCAATATTCAGTGTCAACATTCACTTGAACCTGAGGTAACTGGTCATAGGACAGAGACAATTGATTAACATGTTCATTCTTCTTTTTAATAATGAACGTATAAATAATCAGCAAAGTCATAATTTGAGTCTATCTAAGAGCTGAGGTAAAAAGACAATCTAGGAAACCTAATTCCAACTATAATATAGCCCTCAAAATATGTCTGTATGATTGAATTTGAGAACAGCAAATATTTAATCGATTTTTAAAATCAAAAATGTGCCAACACATTGGTTTGCCTTTTAGGGGAAGTTAAACAGAAGTGTAGTTCACACTTCTCTGTAAATTATTCTGGCTTCTTCTGTGTAGTCATGTTGTAGCATGTTTGAAATTAGTAAAGCCTCACTCATTTTTATTTTGTTATTAGATACCAATAGAGTCCATTTGGATGACGCGTGATGTTGGGAGGTGCCCCCGGTTGACTTCTGATTCCCGGTAATCTCATGCATGTTGAGGTCAGCCTATAGGATTCATGGGATCTCCTTGACAGAACTTTTTGGAAATAGATTGCCAGGCCTTTCTTCCAGAGATTTAATAGGCGCAATTTTTGCTCTCACAACATAGTGCAAATGATTATTGATCCTAATTCATACTTCTGATATCAGAGTAACAGGTATACGCCTAATCAAAGTCTGTCTTACCGCAGTGACTTCCCCACTGTTGTGATGGCGGAAGTTGTACTACCAGGTCCCTAAAGTTGAAACAGGGGTTAATGAAGCTTTCAGACTAAGAAGAGATTTCAAAGATGAAGCTGGGTAGCTACTTCTGAGCAAAGAGATAATACAAATCTTCTGACTCCTCAGGTCAGAAGATACTCAAAATATGATCAGGTGTCTCCTTAAAGCAGAGTCAAACATAATGATTGAGAGTGGGAGTGGAGAGGGGAGCAGGCTTCATTCATTGTAGACACAACACAAAAGAACACAAAAGAGATACAAACTTTAGTCATCAGAGCATGGACTATATATGTGGAGTTTAAGAGTACTGTAAGTCTTCAAACATGAAGGGGAAGAAAATGGAGGAAAAAATGAAATAAGAGTCAAACATAAATTCTCAAATATCACTCTAGAAGACAGATTACCATGAAGTGCAAAAAGACATGGAATAAGAAAGCCAAAAGAGAAGAAAATAGTCAAATGAAAGAACTGAAGAAGAGAATCAAGTTTTCTTGTTACAGTGTTGATGGTCAGAGGTAGCATAATAC
Source organism: Nesogale talazaci (assembly GCA_004026705.1). NCBI lineage: Eukaryota > Metazoa > Chordata > Mammalia > Afrosoricida > Tenrecidae > Nesogale > Nesogale talazaci. The sequence goes on along the minus strand of PVJH01004853.1, from coordinate 96,084 downwards.
CATGAATTGCAGCCACTAAGGAAAGTCAATCAGTTAGCTTCCCTGCAGGCATTCATGATTTGCAAACTATCAAAGAAAGTATACTGACTAAAAATACTTCTCTGTGCCAAAAATATATTTTCTTATGTATCACTGACTATGCAAAGGCATTTGTTTATGTAGCTTCATATCAAACTTTGGATAACATTGGAAAGGAACTGAATTTCAGAACACTTCATTGTACTCAAGTGAAACCTATACATGAACAAGGAGATAGTTTTCCAAAAAGAGTAAAGAAATGCTTATTAATGTAAAACCAAGAATGGTGAGTATCAGGTGTGTATCCTTTAAGCATGCCTCCTCAAACTATATACTGAGCAAATAGAGAAATTGGACTACAGAAAGAAAAATGTAGCCGAAATGAAAAAGAATTGGAGATGGCTTATGAAACACCTCAGTTATGTGGGAGATACAATCTTGTGTGCTAAGAGTGAGGAATGCTTGAAGTTTCAAGACTGCAGCCTTTGGTAAGGATGACTGCTCAAGGTAAAGAAAACAATATCCATCCAAATAGACCAATCACAATCAACAGTGCAATAATTGAACTTGTGGACTGCACTTTACTTGGATGCACAAGTGATGCACATGAAAGCAAGAATAAAGGAATAAAAGGTCATATTATTTTGGACTTATCTGCTGCATGAACTCACTTTAAAGTGTTTAAGAGCTAAAATAACACAGGAATAAAATGAGCCTGACCCAAGTCATGTTACTGTCCATGGTCTCCTAGCCATGTAGAAGCACGGCAGTAAAGAAGGAAGTCTAGACAAAAAATGGATGGATTTGAATTACTGTGTTGGCAAAATATGTTAAAAGTCTCATGGGATATTATAAAACAAACGTGTTTGAGAAGTACAGGTAGAATGCTCCTGAGAAGCAATAATGGGTATGGTTGGTCTCACTAATGTGGACATGTTATCAGGAAAGAACTGTCCCTGAGACAGGGTATTAGACTGGGGAAGTGGAGACTCTGTAAAAAAGGAAGGCCTGTGAAGGGATAGATTGCCATGGTGGCTGCCAAAATGGATTCAACCACGACTCTCCTGGAGGATAGTGCAGGAGCAGTGAGTGTTGTGTTTTGCTGCCCATAGAGTTGCTATAAACTGGAACCAACTTGGACAAAACCTAACAATAACAACAAGTTTTAGAAATGTGAAAACAGTATCCTTTGCTTCAACCATGTTATTTAAATCTTAAGAATTAGAGGTATTATCACTGTCTGTAAATATGCATGTATTAGAATCCCTGACTCCATATTTTAAAACAGATCTTTGTCATTTTACAAGGAAAGCCACACAGTGAGTAGAATTATTACATTTTACATACATAAGCATGTTGGGGTTTAGCTCTATAATCAATTAATTACCCATTGAATGACTTGTTGGATTAATTGTAGCACTCTCTTATCTAGTTTTAAATGATTGCCACATCGCTTTACAAATGTGTCACTTCACTTCTGGTGAGTGAAATCCTTTCACATAGCAATTGGCAACAGAGCCTGTCTTTTAGGAAAACTGGGAGTTATTTCTCTCCCATGTTATTGAATTTATGTAATAAAAAAAGAAGTATAGAGATGCAAATACTTATCCCCAAAGGAAAATCACATATGTAATGCTAGCTATATCAGCTCAAGTTCTCTTGAGCTGAAGCTCATTTAATAGGAACTTAGTATAATATTCCAATTCTGCCATCTGTATCCAATATTCAGAGTGTTGAAATGTTGAAAAATCAAATGACAGTAAATTCTAGTTCTTCACACTCATTGCATCTTGGAAGACAGGTTGGAATTAATCTTGAGTAGCTTGACTAGAATAAAATAAATCTTCAGAATAAAACTGAATTGACTGTGTCTGTGTTTTTCCAGACGTCTTTTTCGGATGAAGTTTGACATTCCCCCCTCTCTGAGGGGTGGCAGTTTACTGCTGGTTATCGTTACTGTTTAATGAAACTTAGAGCTTTCAAATAAAGAAACTAATTACTGTATCATTTGAAGAGGTTTTCATTTTCCTCTCCATTTCCTGCCCTCTCTTTACTCAACCCCATGCAATGTGGGATAATAGGAACACATTGATTTATATTGAAAGAAATGACATTCTGGCAATAAAATAGCTTCAGAAAAGTGCAAGAGTAACTTATCAACACTAAGCTTGATTGCTTGGAAACCCAAACCAGCCTTCTGACCTGAAATACCAAGATCAAGATCAAATCAGGAAAGAAAGATGTGAATGACCAATGCATCTGCCCCAGGGGGTTTCCATAGGACCCTTCAATTTGTTTGCAGAGACCAAATATGCCCCCGGTTTCCTTCACCTGACAATTTAAAGTCTAATTTTGACTACTTCTCTTGGAAGAAAGAGGAGGCCCCAAGCTCAATCCCTGCATGGAATTGCACCTATGATTGTCTTCCTTCTATAATTATGTCCCTTAACTCAGATGGTTTAAACTTGGAACAAAGTCACATGTTGTGTTTCTTTGGTGCAGGTTTATATTTTTTGAATTAAGGGGGGAAATTTAATTTCTGCTGTGTGCGTGCACGTGTGAAACTGGATTGTTGGGCTGCACTAACAGGTAAATAGGAACTGGAGGTGAGGAGTGTGAAGAATGAATATGCACACACACACAAATGTACATATGCATGTTGAGATTTAGCTCGATAATTAGTTCATCATCCACTGAATGACTTGTTGGATTAACTGCTGTACTCAATATACTTGTATTCAATGTCTATATTGAAAAATGAGGCCAGAAAAGCACTTGCTATTAGAAGGGATATTTCTGGAAAATGAAAACAAATAATGGGAATTGTTTATTCATATTCTAAAGACCATGCTGAAAGCTAATGCCTATATCAATGGCTTGTACATTTTGATGTGACCTGGAGGATAGTCAAGTTTAGGAGTTAATTTTATTAATATTGATTTCACACTGGAACATTGAAAGACAAGCTCAGCAGCAGGGATTTCACACTCTGGTTTTAATCCAGTCTGATAATCATAGGAAAACTTTACCGTGAAGTCCCAGAAAGAGGTCTTCTCTAATTTCTCAGTAAGTTCTGCAAGCAGGAGTAGCTCAGAAATTTAATTAAGAGGTTATATCAAGCTGAGGAAAACAAAAGAAGAGACTATGGAGATGCACAATGAACACATAACATTTAGAAAATGAAAGTGAGGTGCCTTAATATCTTTTAACTCAAGGGACATGTATACTTCTCTTGTTTTATTGTAGTTATTGACTTTAAAAATTAAATGAATGTCCATTCAGAATTAGTAATATTGCTTCATCTCTGCGACTTCAGGAATTTTATTTGTGAGGATAACTTCGTGTCAACAGCCAATCAAAACTTGTTCTTAGGCTGAAATAAAGTTCATGTATTTGTCATCATAATTAAGTATTATTATTGTGTACTTTCTGATGAAGGGGCTTGTCCAGGCTTGCATCATCTGAGTATAAATGAAAATAGTGATTCCTGTATTAAAGTGGTGCACACATGTATAGAATTGTTTTCATATATACAGTACTTTCATTTGAGTTTTATAGCTACTGTGAAAAGGCTCCTTGGCTGAGCCCCGGTGGCGTAGTGGTTATTCGCGGGGCTGCGGCCCACTGGGATGGAGGTTCAATTCCGGCTCCCAGGAGCAAAGGCTGGGCCTCCTACTCCCACCACCTGAGGGCAGTGATGCCTAAATAAAAAAAAGAAAAGAAAAGAAAAGGCTCCTTATGTTACTTAATGATATCAGAGAGACATATGTACATCTTAACACTATGGCAAATTATATTTAGCAGAATGGTCATGATTCCTTAAGTTAAACTGAAACTAAATTGGAAATCATTTAAATATTTGGAAGTGAGAGTATTTTAACTTAATCAGAATTTTTATCAAGGAGTGGCTCAATAGTACAGTGCTGAATGAGTAGTACCGTGCATTTAATTGCTATACATTCTATGAACCTTGTGAGTCAGGCGGTTTTCTGGCAACTTTATTTTCATCTCTTTAAAACTCTTATCTAGGGCTGAGCCCTGGTGGCGTAGGGGTTGAGTTTGGTGGGAATGTGGCCCATTGACTTGGCGGTTCAAATCCTGCAATAGCAAGGGTGGGGCTCCCACTTCCACCAAAGGGCAGTGTTGCCCCCCCACCCCCCAAAAAAGACTCCTATCTAATGGATTTCTGATTGTCACTGTAAATATTTAATATTTCCTGTATCTTTCTTTAGAAAGTAATACATGTTGCTATATCCAGAATTAATTCATAAATAACCAATAGCAAGTTAACATTTTTTGCCTTTTTTGGCTTTCATATTCCATTTGGAACACTAGTATGCCACTGAAGTTAACATGAATAAGTTTACATGGAAAAGAAAAATTTTCATTCTACAAATTAATCTGTAAATAAAATTTCACATTTTATATACTTACATAGAAATTTGAGTAGTGAACAAGAAGGATTAAGGTTTATTGGAAGGGAGAAATTACCAGTCATCTAACAAAAACAAGGTAGACCTATTAGCTAAAACTGTCTAATGAGAGAGGAGATATGGTTCATCAACCAGAATATTTCTGGATACTGGACCACCTAATGAGGACATAATAATTTGTCAACCAGGGAGCTACAAGGACTATATAAATACTGTCAATGTGGCAAATATATGAATTTGCAGAGAAAAGACGAGTTTCTACATAGAACCAATTAAAATGCTGAATGAAAATAATTTCTTTGTTTCCTTTTTTCTCAAATGTGTCCATCGATATACATGCGAGTAAAGCAGCACCACATGGATCCATCAGCAGACGAGTCTAATAAATGACATGGCACTCCATGGTTATATAAATCAGTGAAATGATATATGGAAAGCTCATTACACTTAAGAAATGAGAGATTCGGCGTGAAGTTTTGATACAGAACCAAACAATATAATGTATAGTTTCCATTTGGGGTAGAGGAAAAATAGTTCCAATACAGATGAAATACGTGGATCGGAGGTTAGCTAACAAATGAGCAGAGACTTAGGGCTGAGGCCTGCGGTCTATCAGCTTGAGGCCATACAATAAAGAATTATCATTTTGTGTCCTCGGGTAGATCCCTGCTATCTCAAGAACAGCATGTTATTCTTCCACAGACTCTTTGGAATTAGCACTGGCATACATCTGACCTACCTTGGCTTTTGCGCTTCATTTTAAACTGAGTTCTTATGTTGGGTAGACTAAAAAATTCTTATTCTCTACTACCCATTTGAGGTTGAGTCAAAATGAAGGTAGAAATAAAGAGAGAATAGAGGAGCTAAATTTGACACTTTCACATCTCTGTGGATCCCATGCTAAGTCATTTAGGTAGCAGCATCCTGAAAGAGGACACATTTGCAGCTCAAAGCTCAAATAACAGAAGGTGTTTGAATAATTCTGGCTCAGAATATCTGGTAGAAAACTCTTTATCATTGGCAAGGTTATTATTTCGGATGAAGTTTTCCCTGTAGATTTCAAGGCAGAGAAAATTCCTGCGAGTAGTGAATTGTTTAATACTCATTCTACAAATATCTCAATAAGAGCTCATTATAAAATACTTTTGTATTTAGTGACTGATAAACAGAGTCCCTTGCAAAATAATTGTGTTTTAAATATAGTACCTGGTCAACCAAAATCACTGTTGTTGCTCCTAAAACACTCATTCCAACTTGAAGCAACTTTCTCATTAACTTCCTGTGTGTGTTTGCATGACAGATTTGGGTGCCAGCCAGCTGCTCCTTCAAGGAAGGACTTGCTGCCCCAGCCTCTGGGAATGATGACAGTAGACAGTTTTCAGCTGTCAGGTTCTTCATGGTTTGCTTCAGATCCAGAGATCTGCTTCCCCTAAGGTCATAGTCATTCAGGGGTGGCCCATACTTAATGAGTAATAGACATGGGAATGTCAACAATCCTGGCCATCTCACAGCAACTCAGGACAACTCTGAGGGGACATTCCAGTTCCCAGGCTGATGGAGCAGCAGCATTTTCTTTCGTCCCCATTCTGCTGCCCTTCCTCTCATCTACCCATTAGTCAAGGCGAGTTGCTTGGTAAAGAACAGACCTTCTCAATGGTCTCCCAAGCTGCTGCCTGGAAAAAGCAACCTAGACACCATCTCACCATTTTTTTAAGTGCTTGAGTTTTATTGAGCTAGCACATAGTTTCTAAGCCAATAGTTAATATCTTCTAGAAATGATGTCAACCCGAACTAACCTGTATAAACACCTATGTTCACCACTTTTTATAATGTGTAGCAAAATATCAAAATCAGAAATATCTGCATCATGGCAATACTCTAGAAAACAGTGGTAAGTGGATCACATAAGCTTAAAATAATAAAAAGGTCTATAACCTTTAAAAGCAGATAGTGACTTTTAAAAAATTTTTAACATTGTTACTACCCAGAGTAACATATTAATGGAGAAACACCACATGGCCATGTTATTAGGTGTGGAAAAATAGGAAGCTTACAATGATTTTTAATTTCCAGAATCATAAATGAGAAACAGAAGGGGACATTCTAATTTGGTAACAACCTAAACAAATATCTTACATAATTGCATAGATTTAGACATATTCTTATTAAAATAAAAAAATTATATTACAATAAGATCTAGAACTCCTTAACAAATAGATACAAATTTAGTGGCTTAGACTGTACTCATGGATTAGCTGTTGGTCACAAGTTCAGTGGGATTCAGCTGAGTCCCCTATTAGGATCTTGTCCAATTCCTGATGGATGTCAAATAGACCTTGTGGCCATCACCAATCTGGTGTCAATTTGAGGATTAAGAGTGTAGGGATAGAGTGCCAGGTGATCTCAAACTACAGCCTGTGGGCCACATGTGGCCCATCAAGGACATTTATCCAGCCTCTAGTTGTTTATGGCCCCTCTGCCTGTCCTTCTTAGCAGATAACTCATCCCCGGTCTGCAGTGATTTTGTTCATAGTTAATTTTTTTTTTTGTTTTTAGCTATAGCCCGGTTCTCCAATGGTCTGCGGGATAATGAATTGACCCCCTGTTAAAAAGTTTGAGGACTCCTGGTTAGTCTCTCAATCTGGAGATAGCCATTGAGACCCATGTGTGAGCATGGCCTTCTCCTGATAATTCTGGGAAATCTGGTACTTCCTTATTGGAAGCAGGAGACACTTTCTTATGCCCTGGGAGACATTGCAGCTGATAAAATACACGGTAGCATGCTGATATACCATGAGTCCTGGATACTGGAGATCCATGGGGAGACTTCTGCCAGTGCCGAAATGCTTCTACCACCACACAAGACTCTCCACCCATGGGCTTGTGATTGTTCTGGTGTCATTGCATGTGTTCTATGAGCCTGAAGAGAAATTATAGATTGGCATCAGACATATGGGCTAACATCAGACTTATGACCTTGGAGTGGACTGGGATGTTTTCTCACTGTTCAATTGCTCTTACATATAAACCTCTTTCTTACACACATATGCTTACTTATGAGCTTGTTTCTCTAGTCTACCTGGACTAACACAGATCTTTTTCAATTCCTCTGAAAAATCATGTTTCTTTTCATGTTTCCCCTTCATCTTCAAAGGAGCATCAACTCCCTCTCTTGCTTTAAATATAATTTCTTTTGTCAGCTGGAGAAAACTCATTATATTTATAGCACTCAAGTAGTTAGAATTGACTACCCTATTTAACTCCACTGTGCCATATAACATAATTATGGCAGTGGTCTCTCATTACAGTTGTGTGTTCCAAAAGTGTTGCATAGAATCTAGAAATGATTTTAGAAATTCTGCCTTTCATAATAAACTTTGCCCTCAAACTTTGAGCAATGATTGTAAAGTTTCCCCACAAACTTTGAGCAACGATTATAAATAACAAATCTTTCATTAAGATAGTTGGCATCCTGAATTTCCTTCCCATTGTTCAAAGGTTAACTATATTGCTAAGGAGATATAACAATGTGAAGATATGTTCAAAATATTATTTATAGCCATCAGAATAACAGGCAACAAAAAAACAGAACAATTTATGAAGGATTTTCAGAGAAGTTAATGGGAAATGCTAATTATGAAAAAAATTGGTTTCCAAACATTTTGTACCCAAATAAATGCACACTAGCTATATCTGAACAGCATGTAGTTTGAAGCAACCACAAACGTATAGCACAAGTAGGATGGAAGAATGGGAAAATCATTGATGTGTTCCAAAATTTATGGGTATAATGCCCAAAGAAATAGACAGTTTATAAGTGGATGACTTGTTTTAAAAAGGGACCAAATAATTTTGAGGAGAAACCTGAGTGGTAGGCCATTTATAACAACTTGAGAGAAAAAAACCTGTTGTTTCTGTACCAACAGCATAGGCATCTCAACTGGTGCAGTTTCTACGCCCCTGCTTAAAAAAAGTAAATTTATGCAAACATTACTATATTAGAAGAATATCAAAAACAGTTATGTCCAGATAAGTCATTGACAAAATCATAGCTTTTGATGAAATTTCTAAACTGATGGGATGTTGATCCTAAAGTTGCCCCTTTAAGTGTATCAAGAGGTGAAAAATGGCTTGACCAGTACAAAGAAGTGGATACCAAGTAACGGAAGTGGTCTAGTCAATGCAAAGGGCACTAAGAGCAAAGGGGATAGCAACAGTTTGGGGGACTCTCTTGATAGCTGCTTGTTCCAACTTAGCCAAAGTTCCAGCAGAAAACCATCAAGAAAGCTTCATATAACAATCCCCTTCTCCACTACAATAACACTGCTGTTCATTTCTTGCATCAAACAGGGGGCCGTTTTTGTGAGAGTTCTGATGGAAAATCATTATGGTCCTGATTTGGCTCCTTTTGGAATCGTTTTGTTTGCTAATGTTAAAAAAAAAATTCTAAAGAGCCCCTATTTTTCTTCAATTGATTATGTAAACAAAAGTACATTGATATAGCTAAATTCCCATTAGTCCTCGACAGATGGACTGAATGGCCGGTGTCGTTGCTTACCAAGTGTCTGGAACTTGATGGAACTCATGATGAGAAGCAAAATGTGAGGCTCAGACTTCGCTGGCAGGGGAGCTACCATGACTCAGAAGGTAGTTTTCTTAGGATGAGGCTTCTCCATTGCTCTCTGATGTGCTGACTGCAGCAATTTCCCCAAATGTGGAAAACGGTGATGCATAATTTGTGGTAGTGATCATTTAAAGAAAAAAATTAATATTTTTTTATTTTAATATTTGAATCATATTTTCCCACAATATTTTGAAATCTCTTTATATACCACTTATTTTAACTGAAAAGAAGATATGGTGCTCACTTCAGACTTTATTTTAATAAATAACTTATGATATTAATCTATAAATGTAAGATATTTATAAACTTAAAATAGAATCTCTAATTTTCTTTTTTTTGGGGGGGGGCATCATTGCCTCTGGTGGTCGTGGGTGCTACCCAGTCCTGCTCCTGAGAGCTGCCGCTGGATTTGAACCGTCAAGCCTGTGGGCCGCAGTTCCGCACTCAACCACTTATGCCACTGGGGCTCAGGCCCGAATCTCTAATTTTCATAGGGTATTCAAATATCTTGAATGGCTGGACTGCAGTCAAAAGACCTCAACCACTCATTTTACAAAAAAAGTTATAAAATAATCTTAATAAATAGGCTATTATACTAGAAAAAGAGGATGTGGAAACCTCTAGGTGTTGATAATGAGACAGAAGTCCAACCAGATACTACTGTAACACAGCAAGTTATTAGACCTGGCTGATGGCCTTAAAACCTGTATAAAAGGCTAATATGCAACTTTTAAGTAGTACTGCTCTACTTTAGGAAAATTAAAAATGTGATTTCATTTTGATATGTTTTTCAACAGCAAAGTATTTTTAACAAAATGTATAGTCAATGGAAAAAATTTAAATACTTTTTTATAGCTATGGCACTGAATGAAAAATTTAATAGAATATTGCAACAGTGACTAGATCCTGTGCACAATCCACCTGCAATAAGTTTCATCACCTACAGCAGGGGTGCTCCCCTGCACTGGAGATCGATCACTGTGGTTGTCCAGTATCTCCACCAACAGCAGCAGGGTCTTCCTTGGCACCCCCTTTGCCTGGCATCCCCTCCTGTGGCAGCAGGAGCTTTCCCACTGTTGTCCAGCACCTGCATACACAGAGCTATCCTCACTGCTTGCAACATCCCCAACCATGCACCCCGACAGGGGCCACTAAATCAGGAAATTCTGGCTTTCTATGGGGAGTAAAACGCTAGTACAATAAAGAAGTAGCCTGACCCTCCAGCACAGTTGGCGACAGGCAGTCTGCAGCAACATTTCTACTAGCCTCACAAAGAGAGTCCAGGGCTCTTTGTCTCCCTAGAAAATGACACCAAGCACCTCTTAAACTGCCTAAACAGCTTTAATGAAAACACATTGTCAGAGGAATCCCTGAATAATCCAGCAATATGCATGGAACAAGCAGAAGTGGAACTACCAGAGAAATAAATTTTAAGAATATTGCTTGGAGCCATATGGAATATGAGGGAAGCATTACAGAAAAAAAAAACATGAAATAAGGAAGGAGATAAAGGCCATGCACCAAAAGGAAATATAAGAGTTAGAGGTAGAGCACCAAGATAAACACAAGAGTTAAGGGACAAGGTAACAAAGCAAATAATGTTAACAGGCTTCACCAATAGATTAGATGAAGCTGAGAATCATACCAGAGAACTCGAGGGTAACCAGGCAGACTTCAACAAGTGGGAAGACTGTCAAACAAGATAATCAAAGAAGCTGAAGAGAATCTGAGAACAATGTCAGATGATATAAAGAGCAACAACATCAGAATAACTGAACTACCAGATCAAGATACAACAAAGCAGTCAAAATAGCTAGGGGATTCCTAGAGGAAAACTTCCCCACCTTCATGAATGAGAATGAGGCAACCCTCAGGGAGCAGAGAGTGCAGCAGCTAGGCTAAATTCAAGGAACAATTTGCCACGGCATATAATAAACTATCCAACCTTAAGGGAAAGGAGAAAATCATGAGAGCAGCTGGAGGAAAAACAAACAACAACCTGGCAGTCTCCTTAATGGCATTCATATAACAATATACCCAGACTTATCAGACAAGATGGAGAGAGTGGATTCTCATCTTCTGAAAGTTGAAAGAAAGCAATGCAAAGCCAAGAATCCCCTATCCAGCCAAATGATGTATCAAGATAGATGGCAAAGCAAGAGAAACTGGACAAGAAAAAACTCAAAAAATATGTTCTAAGAAACCCAGCTCTACAGAAAAGCCTTGCTGACCCAGTGTGGTCAGAATAACAACACTCAGGGAGCACAAGTAGGAGACTACACATAGAGCAACTCTACCCAGAGATCAACACATTGCAAACAGCCCCCAAGATAATGTTGACTCAATGGTGCAGAGAAGACAAAAATCAACCATGCACTCATTCGCCTGGTGCAATGATAAGGAAGGTGGAAAATTACCCAACACAAAAGGTACAAGGTGAGATCAGAATCCACAGATGGACTAAAACACTGAATATCAAAGGACCGAACTCACCCATTAAAAGAGAGATTAGCAGACTGGCTTAGAAAACATAACCCATTGATCTGCTGCTTACAAGAAACACAGCTTGTAGCTTGCAGACAAAAAAAGACTAATTATCAGACTTGAAAAAAAATATACTAAGCAAATGGGAATATAAAAAATGTTGTGGTTGCGATCTTAATCTCTGATAAAATTGATCCCAAGATTCAAGCTACCAGAGATCTAAAATCAATGGAGAGGAGGGTATAGGATGCCTGGGGAGGGTGATCAAGGGCAACGAAACCAAGAAAAAAGTATTGAATGAAGGCAGAACATGACAGTGGAACAGGAGAAAGTGACAAAAAACAAAAGAAGGAGGCAAAAGACATTTATAGAGGTACAAATATAGGCATGCCCACATGTAAATGTATTAATAGGTATATAGATCTATGTACATATATTTAACTGTTATTAAGGTAGCAGATAGGCCTTGGGTCTCCACTCAAGTCCTCCTTCACAAGAATACTGTGTTGGATATTTTTTTAAAAAGAGAAAAAGAGAGCACTTTGTTCTAATAACCTGGTATTCTGTGTTGCTCACCTTCCTGACACAATTACTGAAGAAAATATGGATACATAATCAAATATTGTGAAGAAAGCTAATGGTTCCTGGCTATTAAAATATGTAGTGCCTGAGGTCTTAAATGCTTTGAAGTTAGGTGGTCATCTAGCAGAGAAGCAACCAGCCCACCTGGAAGAAGCTCACCAATCTTTGTGATCATGAGGAGTTGATGGGATCAGGTATCAGGCATCAGAAGACTCCAAACAAACAGATTGATGCCACTGATGGAGGTCAGAATGCAGACCCAAAGCCCATCTGTAGACAATTGGACATTCCCTGACAGAAGGATCACAATGAAAGAATGAGTCAGGCAAAGTCTGACAGACACACAACATTCCTCTAGTTCAGTGGATCTCACCCTCCTAATGCCACAACCCTTGAACACAGTTGTGGTGACCCCCGCCAAGCATAAAATTATTTTTGTTGTTACTTCATACCTGTAATTTTGCTACTGTTATGAATTGGGTGATGCCTGTGAAAGGGTCATTTAACCCCCAAAGGAGTTGTGATCCACAGGTTAAGAACTGCTGCTCTGCTCTGGTTCTCTAATGCTTCCTCCCCCCATCATGACCCTAGTTCTACCTTACAAACCTGGCTAGAGTGGAGCATATACACTGGTATAGATAAGCACTCTGAACATTCAGAATCCAGCCATATAAAGCCCAAAAGAACAGTAATGCGAATAGCAATACCATAAGGTTAGAGGGAAAGTGGAGAGGAGGAGGAAAGGGAAGGCAGAGAAACTGGGAAATGACTACAATGATTGACGTATAACTCCTCAATAAACATATCACTGGAGGACAAACAACAGATACATGGGTGAAAGGAACACTTGATGGTGTAAGATATGAAAACAATAATAATTTGTAATTTATCAGGGACACATGAAGGTAGGAGGGTCGGGGAAGGAGGGAAAGATCTAATATCAATGGCTCAGCAGAAAGAAAATACTTTGAAAATGATAATAGAAATATGTACAAATGTGCTTGATATAAGTGATGATTGGGTTGTTATAATAATTGTAAGAACCCACAGTAAAATTATTAATAAAAATGGGTAGAGAAAAAACACTGTTTTATACACATTCTAACAATAAAGATGACCTATGTACAATTGATGCATAGATAATGGGTGCAAGCTGAACCAGTATGGGAGAAAGAGTAAAATTTTATCCTTGACTATATGTTAATTTGATAGAAGATATTTCTTTATCTGTATTTACCTTTGCTGCAAATACACTCATGAATGTGATGGATCCTGGGGGCAATAAAGATAAGAAAATTTCTTAGATATAACCAAATACATAGAGAAAAGAAGCCATTGGCCTAGTTGTGGGCCACAAAAGTCAATTTTTATAAAATTGTGCGTAAAGACAACATTCAACATCCTATGATTTGTATTTCCCCCTCCAGAGGATAGAAGAGTGATGGGGAAAAAAGCACAACTTGGAAAGATTAGTTCAATGGACTTATGCACTAGTTAAACATCGGTCTTTATAATTTTGGGACAAGAATTAGTTGGTGACAGACTACACCTACCAACCACTCTGAAAGGGGTCATATAATGAGGTTCTTACAGAATGGGCTAAAAAAAGAACAAAATTCAAAATCATTAGAGACTAGGCATATGGATCTAATTGAAGCTGTTAGAACTTCTGGGTCTTAATGGTGTTTAGTCAACCTTTAGGTCTGGTCACCCTATGGGTCATTTTTCAGCAAAACATAAGACTTATTTATAAGGGCAACAATAACATGAGAGAAATAAATGCACAATAGAATAATTAACCATGTGAAATAACAACGGCAGCTTTTATCTGAAGCCAACATTCAGAAGGATGAAGAAAGGAAAAACCAACGTGAATAAATGCAGGAAGGACTTGGGACATGTGATGTTATAATGGGTGGATGACAATGAAGAATGTGGGTGATTTGTGTGTGAACTAGTGAATGGAAATTGAGATTGATATATTTTTCTACACATTTGTGGTAACATCATTTCATGTCAACTTGTTAACTAGATTGTGGGGTGGAGTCTAGCTTGTCAATAAGGTTATAGCCAATCAGGCATCTCTGTGGGCTTGACCTTCTCCTGAGGATTCTGGAAACTCCTGTCTTCCTCCCTGATGGCTGGACACACTGTCTGTACATTGTCTTCCTGCTGACAAACCATATTGAGCTTTGCTGATGGAGCCAGGGACCTGGAGTTGGGGGAGCCATGTGGAGAACCACAGCAGTGCTGAGAGGTTTCCATCACCACTGGATCCCAAAGACTTGCCACTCATTGGTGTGTGGTCTTCTTCAATTTGGCATCATTCCATGTGTTGCGGAAGTCTGAAGAGGAATTTATAGACTGGTATCACATATGGGCTAATATCTGGCTTATGGACTTGAACTAGATTGCGATTTTTTTCTTAATATTCAGTTACTCTGTATAGAAAGTTATATGAGTGTCTAAGAATTTGTTTTTCTAGTCAACCTGAACTAACACAGCATTAGATACACAATGATGAAAAGAACTAAAATTCAAATGGAAGTAAAATGGACCATTAGTAAGGCAAATACACCTATTTTCAGTTGGCAATATTTAATATTTTTATATTTAAATATTAAGAAATATAAATACACTGGACAGTGACAAAGCTAGATAGTTATTGAGACTTGTAGAGCATAAAAGTTTGAGGTGATATGTGACTGATAAGCATGAAATTAGGCAATTTAGGAAGCGGGATATTTATAGATGCTCTGAGGAAGAAGGATCCTGGTTTTCAACTATGAGGGAGGTTACATATAAAAACTTAATCACATGTCATATCCTCAAAATCTATGGTTCATTTCTCTCCATAAACAAAGTAATTAGAAATGCATGTTGTTTTTCATATGAGCATAGGGAAATGGAATTGAGGGAATTATTTTCACATTCATAATTTACAAGCATACATGTATAGAGGGGATATAGGAATCCCATTTCTGGGAGTAATGTAATATTAAAATTAAACAAATCATTTTTATTCCTCATTTATAGACGACCTAAAATTTTAAATCTGGTTTGGATGGCAATCTTAAAAAAACTATTTTGGCAGCTTTTCAATAAAAGTATGAAAAATTTTGATAGAAGACAAAGAAAACTCTCCTTTTGACTGTGAGAAATGTTTTCTATTGAATAATGTAATTGAATGAGATAGAAATCTCCAGTATTTTACAATGTATGTAGAATCTGTTAGTTCTTTTACTGTTCATTCTTTGTAAACATCTTCTGCAAATGTGTTCCCTAAGGCTAGATACTTCTATATCTCCCTCTTTCTCTAATGAAAAAAGAAAGCAGTAGGGGAACTGGAAAAGGCTCTAATCCTTATTCTTGGCTATATTTAGCCTATTAGAACTTTTGGCAATTCTCATTGGAATTTTTATTTTATTTTATTTTTAGTTCCTATACTGAAATAGTCCACACTTATCTGTCAGTTTGCTGTATTGTGGTGGCTTGTGTGTTTCTGTGAGGCTGGAAGCTATGTCACTGTTATTTCAAATACCAGCAGGTCATTCAAAGTGAACAGTTTTCAGCAGTGCTTCCAGACTGAAAACTGATGGCAAAACAGAATAGGCTGTCAACTTCAGAAGAATTAGCTGCTGAAAGCCTTATGCATAACAGAGAAAGATGTTCTGATATGGAAGGCATACGGATTAGAAGTAGGGGACATTGTCAGAGATAGTGCCAGGAGACATGCCCCTCAGGTGAGAAGGTCCTCAGAATATGGTGGAGGAAGAGCTGCCTCCTCAATGACATAAGTGGAGAAAAGCCTGCAGATGAAAAACCTTTCAGTCCTTCACTTACTGTTGAGGCATAACTCACAATCAGAACCAGCAGCACATGTCTAATAATTGGAACTTGGAACATACCAAATGAGAATCTATGAAAGTTGAAACTTATCAAAAATGAGATGGGACACTTAAAGATTTATACCCTTGGCAGTAGCAAGCTGAAGTGGACTAGTATTGGCCATTTTGAAGCAGAGAGTCATCTGTTTTATTATGTAAGGGATGACACAAAAGGAATGATATTGCAATCCTTGTCAGAAAGGACATGTCACAATCTATCTTGGCATAGGATAATGTCTATTTGCCTTGAGGAAATCCAATCGATACAACTACTACTCAGATCTATGTAACAAATAATGAATATTTATTTATGCCAGAGAGAAGAGATTGAAGAATTCCACCACCATCTCTAGTTGGAGATTGATGAAACATGTATTTCTAATTATTGGTAATTGGAATGCAAACATTGCAAACAGGAAGGGACAATAATTGGAAAATATGGCCTTGGTGATAGATATGAAACTGAATATTGCATGACAGCATTTTTTTAAAGTCAGCAAGCTGTTTATATCAACTGCTTTTAGTGTTGTTGAAAAAGCTAACTATGTGCATGGACTTGTCCAGATGAAATACATGAAAATCTAACTAATTATATCTGTGGGAAGAGAGGTCAGAAGAACTCCACATTAGCACCTAAAACCAAGTCAAGGTCTGACTGGAACAGATCGCCAAGAAATTAATGCTACAGTTTAAATAACATTAAAACAACTCCATGACGGCCAAAAGATGATCTTCAGGATTTACCACTTGTATTGCCAGAAGAGTTTTACTGCAATAAACACTAATAACAGAAGACTGAATGAGCTGTAAGAGACCATCAAGAATATCATAAAACAAACCAAAGGTCATTAAAGCCACAGGGATGAAAAGATCATTGTGGATGTCAGAAGAGATGTTGAAACGAGCTCTTAATTGTAGAGTAGTAAGGCACATGGAAGAAAGGATAGAGTCAAATAGCTGAAAGAAACAAATACCAATTTAGACATTTTAACAGGTTGATGAAGCACTGGAAGCACTTATTTATGCCAGGAAACTTGAAGGGCAGCTACGTGGCTAACTGACTGGAAGAGAAGCATAGTCATACTTGTTCCAAAGAAAGGGGACCCAACCAATTTTGCAAACTATAGAATTTCACCACTGATATCAACTTCTAGTAATGCTTTACTGAACATCATCCATCAAAGGCTGTAGCAGAACATTGCCCAGAAGATGCTAGGTTCAGGGCAATTCAGTAAGGGACATAAAACAAGGACTATCATTGTAGATGTCAGATGGACCTGGACTGAAAGCGGAGAATACTAGAATGATGTTTACTCATGTTTCATTGACTATGCCAAAGCATTTGACTGTGTGTATCATAACAAACTATGCATAGCATTGAGAAGATTAAGAATTCTAGGACACTTCATCTTGCGCACATGTACAAGAATCAAGAGGCAGTTGTGGGACTAGAAGAAGGAAATACTTCATGGTTTAGCGTGAAGAAAAGTGTCCCTCAGAGTTACATCTTCTCCCCATACTCAATTTGAATGCTGAGTAAATAATTAGGAAAAAAGCTGGATTATATGAATATTGGAGGAAGGCTTAGTACTCGTGATACGGAGATGACACAACTTTCCTGCAGAAAGTGAAGAGAATCACTTGCTGCTGCTGATCAGATATTGCAGCCTTCACTGTGGATTACAACTCAATGAAAAGAAGACCCGATTCCTCACAACTGGACCAGTAGGTAACTTCTATCTATTCTCCATTGACCATGATGTTATCAATGATTTTGTTTCCCTTGGATATGTAACCAAAACTTATGGAAGCAGAAGTGAAAATTTCAAATGATTCAATTGATTAGTTAAATATGCACAAGACATTTTCTTGAAAAGCACCTTATACAAGTTGTGGTATTTTCAGTCACCTCATATACATTTGAAGTTGGAGTCTGAATGAGGAAGCTCAAAAGAGAATCAATGCATATGAATTATGGTGAATACAAGGAATATTGAATATACCGTGGTCTACCAAAAAATACCCCAAACAAATCTGTCTTGGAATAGCTGCAGCTAGAACAGTACTTAGAGACAAATATGACAAGACATAGTCTTAGGTGACTTGGACACACTGTCAGGAAAGACCAATCAGTCACTGGAAAGGGCATCACACTTGGTAAGGTAAAAGGGCAACCCAAAAGGGGAAGGTCCTTGACAAAGATGGATTGACATGGTGACTGCAACCATGGGCTCAGACATAGGCAACCATAGTACAGGTGGTGCAGTGTTGGGCAATGTTTCATGGTACACAGAGTCACCATTGGAACCGACTTGATGGCACCTAACAATGTCTGCCCTCGAGACACACTCAGAGCAATCCCTTGTGGGTTTCTGAGACTGTGACTGTGTATGGGAATTAAAAAAGAAACAGTCTTTGTCCTGAGTTTCTACTGGCATTTGCAAACAGCCAACCATGGGGATCACAGCCCAGTGTGTAGCCAACACATCACCAGGGCTCCTTGCCATCAAACATTTCATTGGCATTTTCTTTCAAAAGCATCTGGTTTATCAATTTAGGCTGTACACATCCTAATGGTATCTTCCCAATAAGACCTTCCTGTTTTCCTTCACTTGCTTTTATCTGGTAATGAACTGCTCAATGCTAAATCTGGTAAATGAGCCATAATTCTATCTTAGCCACAATTCCTTATACATCTTAATTTTGAAGCATTAAACAACAAAACGCTATGCTTTCTCAAAGGAACTTTTCATCTGCATTTTGCTCTGCAAGTTGGGAACTGTGAATGACAACTGAATGTGATAAAAATGAAAATGAGACTCGTTATAGCCCTAATGAATTATCCAATGTATCCTCTGGCTCTGTTACACTGCTACTGGCATATACTGTCCTTCCAACGCTTGAACCCAGGCATGTAATGGGATGGGTGTGGGCAGCTTGTTAGGCCACAAACAAAGAAACAAATGGACAGCCTTTGAGTTGATGCTGACTCATAAGAACCCAAGGATAGACGCTTCCAAGACTGCGGCTCTTTAGGGGAGCAGACACCTCGTTCTTCTCTTGGAGTTAGCAGGCCGGTGCCATGAACCACACAGTGCTCCCGCTTTATTGTTCTCATCCTCATCCTCGTTTTACCTTTCCTTTGGCTATCCACTCTCGACTTTCTCCCATCCCTTTTCCTTAACACCAGGGCTTTCAAGTTAAATCTCTAAGGCAGTCTTCTATTGTTGTATTCTCAAATGTCTCTCATTCTTACAACCACTCTGCTTGATTGTCTTTAAGGCAGGAATGCCAGCTTTTACATGTAGTGGCACCATTTGCATTACTAAAGATCCTTAGTTTGCCATTAAAGTATACCCGCTTTTTTATGCAGGGCTCTATATATTCAAAGTCAAGATATCTGAACTCTGAAAACTTCTTCTTGTCCTCTTGAAAAATCAATATACTCTGAAAATCATAAAGGTTTTAAAAACCATTTCTTGCTACCTTGATATGTTATAAGAAATATGTTTAGTGGGAGGGAGGGAAATAAGAGAAGCTGATACCAAGGGCTCAAGTAGAAAGTAATTGTTTAAAATGATGGCAACATATGTACAAATATGCTTTGTACAATTGATGTATTATTTTACGTCTTCCTTTCCCTGGAACAATTTTGTTCTGTAGAAAATAAAGACCTGTTTTCAGTGTTTGGTACTTTTGAAGTCAATGCTAAAAATCCAACCAGCTGCTGAACTCAGTATTACATATTACACCATTACATTGTCATAACCCAGATTACTAAGGAAAGAGCCTGTACTCTTTTTTGATGAAGCCAGAATTCTAGTAGTTGGGTAGAGAGACCACCAAGAAGTTTGGTGGAAATTTCAAGTGCTTAACAACCACTGATTTCACCTTTATGCTTTACCTAAAAGTAGCAGTATTTTTCAAAGAAAGTTGTTAATTTTTACAGCAGAGAATTTACTAGATTGTATAAAATTATAGACCTCTATACAAATGATAGAAGAAGGCCTATAATCTTTATACTTCCAATAGTTTATCCTAGGAGTCCTTGTGGCATAGTGGTTATACTCTGCAAGGACAGGAGTTTGAAATCCGCGACTGCTCTGAGGTAGAAAGATGGGGATTACCCCTCCACCCACAATTAATGTGAGAGACTCACAGGGGAAGTTTTACCTTGTTCCAGAAGGACTCTATTAGTTGATGGCAGAAAGTATATTTTATAATCAATTATTTGATTGATTAAATTTCATTAGAATAAATGTATTTTAAAAGATCTGTCTGAAAATGTGAAAAAAATTCTTCTGAATTGGGGTTTACATTAGACTGAAGATTCTAGAGAAATAGTATAAGTGGCACTTATATAAGAACAGACGGAAGGAAATAGAGGAAAGAGCTAGAAGGCAAAGGACACTTGCAGAGGTCCAACATAGGTATGTCTATACATAAATACAACTATCTGTTATAAGGTGGGAATAAAGTTAAGAACATATCTATCAGCCAAATATTAGGGCAGCAGGTGGACCTCAGGCCCTCACCCTGGTGCTCCCTCAATGCAAGAACACTTTGTTGTATGAATCTGGTATTCCTTGAGGATCACTGGCCCAACATGATCACTGAAGTAAAATGGGTGCATAAGCAAATGTGGTGAAGAAAGATGATGGTGCTCAGATATCAAAGGATATATCATCTGGAGTCTTAAAAGCCTAAAGATAGACAATAAAATAAACAAATAAAATAAAAGCCTAAACAATAGACCATCCACTTGAGAAGAGACCACACCCATACAGAAGAAGCACAACAGCTAGTGTGGCCACATGGTGGAGAAAGGTCTAGGCAATAGACATCAAACAGGGGAAAAAACACATATCATGGTGTGCACACTCCCTCAAGGTGCCCACTGAGGACATGTGGGAGCATGAGCAAGAGTGGTGAAGAAAGCTGATGGTGCCCAGCTATCAAAAGATATAACATCTGGGGTCTTAAAGGCTTGAGCATAAACAAGCAGCCATCCAGCTCAGGAGCAACAAAACCCACCATAAAAGAAGCTCACTTGCCTGTGTGATCATGAGGTGCTGAAACAATCAGGCATCAGGCATCAAAGAACAAAAATCAAAATCAGTGAACCAATTAACTCCCGATATTGCTGAAGACAAATGGATACAGAGGCAAACAGAGTAGAAGAAAAGATGGTGCCCAGCTACCAAATGATTGAATGTCTAGAGTCTCAAAGACTTGAAGATAACTGAGTGGTCATTCAGCACGGAGACAGCAAAGTCACAGGGAAGAAGCACACCAGCAAGTGTGATCAAGAGGGGCCAAAGGGAGCAGGTATTGAGCATTAAAGAACAGGAATCACTTCATTACAAATGAGGGGAGGAGCAGGGTGGGGACTTAAGGCCCACTGGTGGGTAATTGGTCACCCCTTTACAGAGGAGTCACGGGGAGAAGACAGACTAGTCAAGGTGCAGCAGGCAGTGACGATGCATACAAGTTTCCTCTAGTTCCTGAGGTCTCCCTACCCCCTAAACTTCATGGTCCCAGCTCTTCCTTGCAAATCCAGATGAACTGGAGAAGGTACATTCGTGGAGAGGGGAGCTGGAGATATGTGGAAATCAGGATGGATGAGCCCCCTTGGGCCAGTGGTTAGATTGAAACTACTGCATGGGTGGAGAGAAGGTGGGGTAGAGAGATGGAACCAACTGCAAGGATCTGCATATGACCTCCTGTCTGGAGGATGGGCATGGGGGAGTGGTTTGAGGGAGGTGTCAGGCAGGGTAAGATATGACATAATAATAATAATAATCTATAAAGTATTGAGGGTTGATGGGGGAGGGAGAGCAGGGGAACAGGGGAGGGGTTGGAGGAACCGGCACCAGGGGCTTGGGGAAAGGGCAGATGTTTGGAGAATGATGACAGCAGCGGACATGTGAGGGTGCTTGCCGCAGTATGTTTATTGATGTATTGGAAAAACGATGTATGAGTCCCTAATAAAATGATTTTTAATTAAAAAAAAACTAAAAAAAAAAAAAGAACAGACTTTATATCACACAAGAATATAATGAAAGTGGATTGATGCCAATGCAGGGAGGTTAAAATTTAGTACCCCATTATTTCATCTCTGTTCTGTTCCATTTAGGTTTTCTCTAGATGCTAATGTTTTCTGCTTTTTCAACCGAGTTTTTAAATCTGTTTTACGGTTGTTATTTTAAAAATGTTTTTCTGTCTATGAAATGCAAGCGAGGTCAATCTATAGAGACAATGACTGGATTAGTGGTTCATTAGGGGCATGGCAGGCTCGGAGGTTGAGGGGAGTTGGATAGCTAAGAGTGATGGATACCAGAATGAAGAAAATAGACTTAGAGCGATGACTGTACAACTCTTCTGGGTGTGATTGAATTATTGAATTATATGACATGTGAACTATATGCCAATAAAACTTTTGGGGGGAAAATATCAAGGAAAAAAACAGCAATATTAAAAGGGGGCAAAATAGAAAAAAGAAAAGAACTTTCTATTAAAAAGCATCCCAACCCAGCTTAACTCATGTCTATGCATATGTATGGGCCTATGGGCCAGAAAGCAAAGTGGGAATCGTGAGGTCACAGACCAGGAAAGGCAGAGTTGTGTACATCAAAGACCCTTAGGAACATGAATGGACCACAGCTCACAGGACTGGCAGGCTGCCGGAAAGGTTCCCATTGTTCCCCTCACAAGAAGACTACCCCCCAAGGAGGCCCCACTAAGCTGGGAGCTAATAGATTCAACTCCTGCACTTTCATCCAGGAACAAGTTGACATAAAATTTAACCACCACAGACTATAATTCCAGTGTGACATTTACTTCAAAGGGGGTGTGTGGATGGGCTGTAAAGAATAGCTTAACATTTTACGTACCTGAGAGTTCAATCTTTACAAGTCTACAGAATGAAAGATTGAGCATTTTCTAAATTTTCAGAATTTTTGGCACGGACATTAAATTTAGGTCTGTAAAATACTTTGGGCAGGTATCTTGAGATCAACTATAGGAGGTCTTTTATTTTTTCTTTTGGTTGTGTATAATTTTAATTTATGGAAGATATAGATGTAAAAATATGGATGAGCCTAAAGCCTTACTAACGCTTTACAAAAATATTGGTGCTGAGTAGCTAAGAGAATAAATTTTAATTCAATTTCACCCACTCCTCTTCTTTCCATCTGCTGCAGATTATGATTAATCAAATGATTAGGAGATTGACAGCTGGGCATCAAAAGAGATACAAACGGAATACAGACTCTAATCATTGAGCGCAAAATGTGGGGAATAAATTGAATACACTTAGCTCTCTTTTATGATAATACCTATAGCACTCATAGAAGTAAATTAATGGTTAGGTAGATATAATTCTTCCTGAAAGACAGAGTTTGTTGGACAGAACAGGCTGAGAGAGATCTTGGAAGTAATTCTTTAATTCCTCCCTCTAGAACCACCACTCACCATCCTACAAGATGCCTGTCTGCAAATAACTTCCATTCTCTCTTCCCTTTTTACAGAGTCCCTTTCTTCATAGCTCCTGACCAAACGATTGAAGGATCTTCTTAACTAGAGACCTTTCTCTTTTTCTCCTCATTCTTGTCTCTTCAGCTTATCATCATCCCATCAGTATAAACGTTTTATATTAAAATTTAGAAGAAACGAAAGTGGGTCTAGAGGAGACAAATCTTTTTAATGACCCCATAAACTGCTGACTAAAACCCAAACTCCTTAGGAAGGCACCTAAGATTTTTTTACCAAGGCTTACTTTGCAAGCATAAATATTTCTACAGTTTGTGTTTGCTTTGATTACTAATTTTGAGCCATTCTTCATTATTTTATATGATATTTACCTTTGTTAATGATAGGCCATTTACATTAAAACTACCCCATTTATTACTTAGTAAGCTGACTATACCCACACATAAACTCACTGTCATTGAGGTGATTTTTGAATATGTAGGACAGAGTAGCACTGTTCCTTTGCATTTCTGACACTGTCAACGTTTGTGGGTTCAAAAAGCTCCATCTTGCTTCCTCTCAGTGGCTGGTGGTTTTGAACTGCTGCCCTTGCAGTTAGTAGACAAATAGGAAATTCATTATGCCATCAGAGGTTCTTATACCCTCTAAACATAAGTCATATAGAAAGAGATACCTGGTAACTCCCTTCTACACAAGTCAAGCTGTATGTTGAAAGGATTTTAATTAATTATCAGAGTATCTCTGTGTATGGGTTTACAGAGGGAATATACAAGTGTGAGAAAGGCATGGGTGAGAAGAAAACTCTTATTCTTTTAACTTCTTTCACTCTCCTTAATTCTTTAGAAGGAGATGCATCGTACAGACTAATCAATTATAGATACTCAAAAATTTTTGTATGTAATTCCCTAAAACAAACTTTCTGCCAACCATGAGGTTGGTAATCTCACAGTGGAGTAAAGATCCTTTTGTGCGAATCAGTACTGCTGACCATTGCATTCTCAGTTTGCTTTTCTAATTTTACCAGTTTTATCACGACATTTCATTCTTACTCAGTTCTTGATTTTGAGTCACTTTCGTCTATACAATGATGAGGGTGTTAGCTATTACTACTGCTTGTCCTCTTTGTGGTTGGGACAGTCTAGAAACCCTGGTCGCGTAGAGCTTATGAGTGGAGCTACAAAACTCAAGGTCTGCAGGAGAAAGACTCGGTTTTCTACTTCTCTAAAGAGAGGCCATTCTCATAAACCCACAGGGGCAGTTCTACCCTGTCCTCTAGTGTTCCGATGATGCAAAATGAACCCACTGACAGTGACTTAAGAGTACCTTAAGCTTTAATTAATTTCTCTTAGTACTTGAATTTCATCTTGGCTTTCCAAAAAAAATTTCATATGTCAGAAAAATGTAGGTATGAAGGTAGTGGTTGTTGTACAAATATTTTTAAAATCACCAGTCAGAGATTCCTATTTCAAAGTGTACAAAATTATCCAATAAATGTGTAGTTAATAGCTTACATTAAAAAAAAGAATGCTTAGTTGTAGGTTTTAAAAGTACAAAGATCAGGGGCTAGACCCTGGTGGTGTAAGTGGTTGAGTGTGGGACTGCGGCCCGTGGGTTTGACCGTTCAAATCCAGTGGTGGCTCTCAGGAGCAGCACTAGGTAGTGCCCACGACCAACAGAGGCAGTGATACCCCTCCCCCCAAAATAAATAAAATAAAATAAAAAATACAAAGATTTAAAGATTTATTATGAGGCTTGATTAATTATTTAAAGACTAAAGGCAACAAAAACCATGTTTGAATTATAGTTTTTTTCCGTCAAGACTATCTAAATGATATTTCCATAATGTCAGATTTTCTGTTCTCAGGACTTTCCTTCTTAGATACACCAAA
The DNA here is from genome assembly GCA_004026705.1 of Nesogale talazaci. Lineage (NCBI taxonomy): Eukaryota > Metazoa > Chordata > Mammalia > Afrosoricida > Tenrecidae > Nesogale > Nesogale talazaci. Next base: position 70,676 of record PVJH01004853.1, on the reverse strand, counting down.
TAAAGACATCTGTCAGGTGTTGGGTGGAAGAAGTAATATTTTTAAGAGGTAATAATGTGTCATCAATGAAGAATCTAGTTACTCTAGTTGTTAAATTTGAGCATCATTTATTTATAAAGATATATTATCATTTCCATTGTCTAATTAGAATACTCTGAAAAATATTTCAATATCTGTCTGGAGGAGGTGCTATGATCCAGCCTCCAAATGTAAGTCATTTAACAAACTGCAGATTTGCTTCTCTGCTCCTGTTACCAGGAATCAAAATCAAGCTTCTTTCCTGCACAGGCATTTTACAAGTGGTGGTTCATGAACTGAAGCTTCTTCTGTTTGTGGTTATAATAACTGTCACTTAGGCTACAAATGTCACTGCAAAAAAAGAAATAGGAATTGGAAGCTGCCAGGGGATTTCTAAGACCCCCGATTTAGAAGTGGTTTTACATTACTACATCTCCTTGGCTATTAAAGGACTGGACAAGTCAATTTGGTAAGCCCTAACTACTCAACATCTAAAAAACAGTAGTTGTTAGTGCAGATCTATGGCGCTGACCCATAGAAAACAGCCTGATATTTTGCTTACATTATTGCAAGCAAGAAAACCCTATAGAGCAGTGGTTCTCAACCTGTGGGTCATGACCCCTTCTGGATCCAGCAGCCCTTTCACAGGGGTAAACTGATTCATAACAGTAGCAAAGTTATAGTTATGAAGTAGCAACGAAAGTAATTTTATAGTTGATAGGAGAGTTCACTACAAAATGAGGAACGGTCTTAAAAGGTCACAGAGGTGGCTATAAGTTGGAATTGATGACAATGAGGTTGTGTTTGTTTTTTAACTGTCAGTGAAACATTGGATTAATTTCCAATTGCTACTTGAATACTTCACCTCAAATGTAGTGGTCTGAAAATTACACATTTGTTATAGGATTCTGGAGTTCTAAAATTTCAAGTGGGTCTTCTTAGACTCTAATCAAAGTTGTTATTAGGGCTGAAAGTTTCTGTGTACTTTATGAGAAAGCCTGGTGCCCCACTTTTCGTGCTTCCAGAAGCTGGCAGCATGCCTTGATTCTTCCAGTTCCTTTCTTCTTTCAACATTGAAGCAAATCCTCTAGTGCTCTGTCTGTCTTCCCTCTTCCACGACTTGGGACTCTCATGACTAACATGAGAGAAGACCAGAGGCAAGCAGAGCCATGATGTTCTGATGCCAGTTTTTATCTAAGAGTAATGTTTTTGTTTGATCATAAGGATACAGTTATTCAGGTAATCTGATAATCTCCTTATCTGACAACCAGTTTCATTAGTAATCTCAGTTTCATCTGGAACCTTAATCTCCTTTGACATAGCTCACTGCCATGGCATCAATCTTGTCTCATAGCAGGCAGCACTTTGTCAAAATCTGATGTACTTTTTGAAAGAGCTATCTATATTTTATTACACTGACAATGTGGTTGTTCTGAGGTGTCATTGAGTTGATCCTACCCTATTTGTGACCCTCTGCACAACAGAAGTAGACTCTGCTCTGGTCCTGGCCTGTCCCAGTGGTTCCTGTGCGTGTAAACCCACTGTGACAGCCGTGGTGTCAAGCTATCTTGCTGACTCAAGGAAACCCCACTATTCTCCCCTCCAACCCCCCACTGTTTCTGAGGCTGTTATTCTGTATGTGAGAAGAAAGTCTAGTCTTTCTCTCAAGATACTGGTGGTTTCAAACTGCAGACCATGCGCAGATTGTCAATGTCTACCCACTAGAGCACCAGGGCTCATAGATAGATAGAGAGACAGAGAGGCATGAACAGAATTACTGAGCATAGAATATCTAAATGACAGTATTAACCAAATTGTTCACAGAAACGTATAACATTTTCCAAGACACAGAGTGCATGTTCTTCCCAGGTTCATGGATGGGGGCTACTTGTGACTTCCTCTGGCTACACAAAGGGACAGGAAATTTCACTCTCACCCCAGCCCACTGGTGATTGCCATATACAGAGGTCAGACAGGCCCACACCCTTCTGAACCCTATTCTGATACCACCCATCCTTTCCAAGGTACTCTGTGTGTCCACTGGGTTCCATACTTTGTGGCACACAGTTCTTATAGACAACAATGAGGACGATGTGACCTTCTTAGGGAAATTAACAGGTTACCAAAGAAAGGTAGAGTTGTTTCTCTGTAAAAACTTAACTCTGTTAAGTTTCATGTTAACTATGCTGGGAGATCCCCCAGCCCTTTAGCCACCTTGCCTCTGAGGGCGAAGGAGTTCACCTCTCTGCTTCACTATCTTGGTGCTGCTCTTCTATGCTGTTTCACGGTCACCTGGTGGCTCCTGAGCTCATGCTCTTGACCTTACCCGTGTGGGCTCTAGTGACTCTGCCACCTCTGCCCTTCGGATAGAGATCCAAATGTTCCACTGGTGGATCTTCTTTCTTGTGTGCATCAGATACTCTTCTTCTGCATCTGAGATGCTTCTTTTATAATCAGACGAGGCAAAATGGACCAATTCTTATACGCTTTCACACATTTACAGGACTCCATCATTAAATGAGAAAGACTCAGCTAGACAAGCTATCCAAAGTACTTTAACTTCAGCACAAAGGGACATTCCAAAAGATACATTATAAGTCTATGCTTCTGAAAGATTTTTTAGGGAAAAATATTTTTCGTTGAAGTCATACAAGATACTTTTTTAAACATGATGACATTGAACTACAAAATAAAAACAATGATTTTGAGAAATTCCCCAATGCTAGTAATTACACAAACTACTTTTCAATAATCATTAGCTCAAAGCAAAATATAAAATAAAAAATAATCACTAGCTCACAAAAGAAATCTGATAAATTATGTAAAGCAAACACAATCCTACATCATATCACATACAGCATGTTCATAGAAGCTTTATTGCAGTCAAAATCTGAAACAAAACTGTCCATTAGCTGGCAAATGGAGAAGCTATCCAAAGGAATTACTATTGCTGTCATGAAGTACTAGACAGTAAAAGGGAATGAAATACTAATGCATATGGCATACAGATGAACTTCACAAAAGCCATTTTCAATGATGTGAACATGTATGTGAGTGTATTTGCATGCTGGGGTGGGGAGGAGGCTAGAAACGAGAAGCTTTGGTCATCTTTATCCTACAAATGCTACCATTTACCACATGCTAAGCATGTTGCCCATTTTTGGACCCTTTTTTTCTGATTCTTTCAAATGCTAAAGAGAAAACGATACTCCTGAACACTCAGCAGGCAAGTCAAAATTTAATATATTCGTTTGCTTGTTTTGGAATGGCACTTTTGTTCTGGTTTTGATTTTTGACCTGATACTTAGCCTGCACACATCAGTGTAAAAGACTTGGAATCCCAGGAACTTTTAGCTCAGCAAATATATATACATATACATATATACACACACACACATATATATATATGAACTTGAGCATCATTCTTGTCCCCCATCATGTGATCATCTATCTTCATCAGGGTCCTCATGATGTTTGCTAAGAAATAAGCACAGCTCTTCCTTGTAGTTGAGAATCTATTGGAATGCGAAGCTGCAGGACTGTTGGGATGGAATGTGTGGGCTTCAGGAAGCCAGTGGATAAATAGCTAACTGGAGTCCAAGATGAAACATTCTTCCACTGTAAGGTAGGAGCTGTTGTTTTGAATTGCTGTGTGCTTTGTGTTCACTCCGGGCTATTTTTAAGCTGCTTTATACTTTCTATTCTTCAAGAAAGTTATAATTTCCCTGTTATTTCAAGGAGGCCACAATGCTATGAAGAATCAAAGATTAGATTTATTTTGTGATTTTCTCTTCTTAGGAACCTGTGAAGTTTTTCTACCCTCTCATTATTCTTTCACACACAAATGGTAAGACGCTGCATGAAAAGAAAGCAGTTTGGGGCAATTAAGGTGCAAGGATTCAAAGTCCTTTGTAATTAGGAATACACACACATATACACACCTTATCATCATCGTAATCCCCCTCCTCCTCCTCATCACAATCACCAGTCACAGCACCAGCAGCACAAACAACCACCAAAATACTTGAGTTTAGAAAGCTGAAGTCTCATTTCTTCAATATTTGCTATTTGTTTTGATGAAATTTCTTTAGCACAGATTGTTTTCCTTCCCCAAATGTTTATGGCTTTCTTGGGAAAAAATAACACATTTAAAAATTCTTCCAAAACATTCACAAATTGTTGTTAACTTATGAAGTAAACAAACTGGGAAAGTGACATTTCTTTTTTTTCCATTTGAACTTCCTTTATATCTGATTAAAAACAAAAACAACTAGTGCTTAGAGAGGGACATTTTAATTTTTTTGGTGAACAAATAGCACTGCCTGCATTTTAGGCCAGAATAGCATTTATATATTCCTTTTGAGGTGCACATGATCCTTTGGCTTGGGTGAAACCCACACATCTACAAGGGCGGGTTGGTATCCTTCAAAAAGGAGAATTTTTTCTCAAAGCTCTGTATTTAACTTTTTGAAACAAAACAATCTTATCATCTCCAAACTGTTCTCCATTACACTGGATACATTTGTCAGATCTGTGATTCCATTCTTGGAAACACTTTTCAAACTTAACTCTTTGGATGGCTGACAGCACCTCCCTCATTTTTTCTTCACCTTTGTTTCTTTGACCTGATGGCTGTGACTTTGCTTTTATATTTTTCTTTCCCCCTTCCAACCAAATTGACAGATGAAAATCATATTTGGTTCTGAAAGGTAGCTGTCTTCCACAACCCAGTGTATGAGCCAATACATGAGTGCCTTCTAGGCAGTCTCAGAGAAAGCTGTCAAAAGTTAGGCCCTTTGATCTCACCAAATACGTCTTTCAAGCCCAGGCTTTACCCACATCCTGACAAGTGCTTCCTGCACGCTCACCACTTCCCATATGGGTTTTGTTGTGACATTTTAAGACCACTCCAATGACCTGATTAGAGGTGACAGCCCCTGATAAAGTCTCTCATCCATGGACTGTATTCCAACCACACTTGTAGCTCATAATCTCCTGTACATGGCAGCTAGGCTTATTCTTATGGTGATAATGCTATTCTTGAAGCAAGGTCTCTAATCCCTTTCCCAGGTTTTGCTGTGACCCGTGGGCCTTGAGGGCAACCCTTGTCTTTGAGGTGCATCGTCAGGTCACATCTTTGCTCCATTGGTCTTCAATCCACTGAGATTGCTTTCCTTTAACGACAGAAGAGGGTGGCTTCTGCTAGCTTGGAGGCTCCAGAATATAATGAGTTCCCATCCTCAGCTTTTCCACCTAGACTCTATCTTTCTTCAACTTTCTATGGCCTCAATCGCTGTTCTTTCATGGCCCTCTGTATTTGCAGAAACAAAAAGAAGTCTCCAAGAGTGGGGTCGGGTTAGTAAGGTGGGTAGAGAGAGGCAGGCTGCTTATTTGCCCCCCAAAACTAACACAGTTAGATGGCTCTGTGAACAAGTTCATTGTCGTGGTGCCAAAATCAGTCCCACATCTTCGATAAATCAAGCCCTTTTTGTCACACAACGATAAATATTTTTTTTCAGAACTTCTCACTAGAAAGCTTGATTAACAGTCTGTACTGGTGGAACAAACTTCAAATGCACTGAGTCAACATTTTTGTTCAGGAATTTGACCTCCAGAATGAAGTTTGTAACCAGTTAACATTTCATCTTTTTAGGAATGAGAATACCATTTGTACACTTCAGTTTTCCCCCACAGCACTGTTGTGTAAGCTGCAGTTAACATCACAACAGCTTTTGCAACATTTTTTCCTGAGCAGGAAACAAAATTTCAGAGCTGCACACTTGAATTACCTATCACAAAAAACGAGGTTCAAGAGAAACTGCTTTTATGAAAACATTCACTGTGACCAGAGAGAACCTTTCCTGGTGATGCCACTGAGTGCACTAACTCAGAGAACGTTCCTTGGTGCTTGCCTAGTGGGATAAAATGTGTACGAGGAAAGCTTCACCCAGTGGAGCTTTTTTCTAATTTTGGGGGTACCCCTTGTATCATATGGAAATGCAATGTACCCCTTTTTTAATGCTGTATGATATTGCTTACCTAAGGTAAAATGTTTCAGTCTCTCTTTTGGAATAGATCTTCCAATACCAATATATCTGAGAATGAAGAGCATATTTTCCCAGAGAGTAGAATTTGATTATAAAATATACAAAATTCCCAAGAGTTATTGAGAATGGAATGAAAATGAGCAATGAAGAGAATCCTGATGGATTTCAAAACAAATAATCAACGCTTTGGGAAAGATGCAGACTTTGCCTAGTTGCGGTACAGTGACATTTCTTTCTATGACTCTTCCATCCATTTCTCTGTAAGTTTCACTCAATCTTTTCATGGATCTATTTAAATAGTGGTGCGAAACACTGGTAGAGGGAATTGATGGCAGAGTGGTTCTGCATTGGGCTGTTAGCCTCAGGGGAGCAATTCAAACCAGCAGTCATCCACAGGAGAAAGACCAGATTTTCCGCTCCTGTAAGTGTTACAGTCTCAGAAATCCACAGTGGCACTTCTACCTAGTCCTATACAGTCAATTCAATGGCAGTGAGTTAGGCTTGGTTCATTAGGTTTGGTTGCCACTTGCCTGCTTCTAAGAATGAGTCAACACAGAAGCGGGAATGGAAAGAATTTCCATTTGGAAATTGGAGAGGAAGCACCAGTCACAGATGTTTGAAATCATGGCCCGGCAGTGGCAGAAGGCAGGCAGTGATGAGAACAGTGGTCTAGGCAAGGAGAGAAGGCAAAGAGTCGATGCAGAGACTATCAGATTGTGAGGCAGAATAGAGTTCTTTCATGCAGCATTCCAGTTACTTTGCAACTACGAGCCTAAGATTTAGAGATCTATTTGTCTTTTAGCTGATGAGAAATGTTGCTGTGGACCAGTGACAGAATTGGTCATGCTTTCTGATGGCATGATTGTGAGCATTGTCTGAATTCTGCATGAAAATTGCCATAGATTTTCACACCTGTGCAAGAAGGAGCATTGTAGGAGGAATGGGTGGTGTCAGAGCAGGTAGAGAAAGACGGAGAGTGACAGGGGCTCTGATCTCTTCCTGCCTGTGGCAGTAGGCCTTAGGGTTCTTATAGAGATGGCTTCTCTTGTATGGCCAAAGCTGGTCATATATGTTCTCCCTGCAACTTTTCTCACATAGACATGAATGAAAGAAGTAGAGGTTTACTGTCGTAGGAAAGTAGTAAGTAGTTCACTGTCTACTAAACAACTACTACTTTCTATTTATCCAGACTCTTGAAGAGCTTGGGTGAGATCTTTAATATCACCTTATGTAGCATCTGTTCTGGAGCTACCTTTTTCTCAGTGACATTCCTAGACTTGAGGTCACCCTGTGCTGCAACTCATGCTTCTACCCTCTTGTGGGTTTTGTTTTGTGCCAGACCATACGGAATCCCTTGAACTTTTAAAAATAAATTTTAGTTATATACTATGTGATAAATATTGCTATACATTATTAAATATAAGGTTTCATAGAATACATGAATACTGAAAACAAGTTGGTTTGTGAAATATTTTGGGGGGAGGTTCATGATTTTTCCATCATATAACAAAGGACATTAATCCATGTTCTTGTTGTTTCACATAGCCTAATTTTTAAAGAGTACTGATGAAGTAGAGGACATTTAATAAAAATTTGAAAAATACCAGACTTTCTGAATTATCAGACATTATTGTTCCTAGTGCCAGTGCAGGTGATAAGAATATAATAAGAGACACATGAGGTTTTATAGTTGTCATAGCTTTAGTTGACATTCTAGCCTAGTATGAATAGTTTTATATAAAAATACACTGAGGCCCAGGAATGTGAGTAGTTATCAAGACTAGAACCTATGTTTGCGAGTTCTGTTTTTTCCTACTTGTTGTCTTGGTCCAGCTTCTACCCCTCACTTTTAAATGGTATTCTTTACAGGGGCAAAAATAAGATGCAAGGTGTTTTCCATTAGATTTTTCTTCCACAAGAACCCATTCATAATTCCTTTGAGTTAGGTGGGTTTGGGATATTATTCATCTATCTTAACAATTCCCCTGCCCTCCCCCCCCCCCCAAAAAAAAAAAAGAATCACCCTGCTTATCCAAACTCTGCCCCTGTTTTTCTGGAATGGAAAATTTGACTTTTTTTCCTACTGATTGTGGATCTGAGGGGGCTGGGAACATTTTGTTTTGACTCAAACTGCACTCACTGTTGTCCTACCTGACAGCTTTAAAAATACTGATGATAGTGGCTCACATTTGATAAATGCAGAGAATTCATTGCAAGGTTTGGTTCCTGGACCCTTCCTTGGGATCCAGATAGTATTGCTCCTCTGAACTGTGCTATTTCAAAAACAAGCTGCCATGACATATATTCCTTGTGCAAAGTGGATAATCTGAGACAATGATTCCAAACCCAAACTGCACTCCCTGCCACGGAGTCAAGTCCGATGCATAGAGACCGTGTAAGACAGCATGGAATGTGGGCCCTGGGGGTTGCTGAGACTGGGGCTCCGTGTGGGTAGAAATCCCCATCTTTCTTTCTCATAGCAGCTAGTGCTTTCAAACTTCTGACCTTGAGGCTACCAGCCCACCACAGAAGCTATTCCTTTGACTCTGACTGGGTCAACACAGTCACTGATGCTGTCCTCATTCTCTTCATTTTACCTGAGCTTGCTCTCAATTTTACCTGAGCTTACTCTCAATTTATCCCCCAACAAAATAAATCTTCCTATAGGACCAGACTTCCAAATGACAGGCACTTTCCCCACTTTTGAATAATAACCTTTCAGGACAAAAGACTTTATCTGAGCCATTAGGAACTGTTAGAAGACTTTCTGAAGATGATAAAGTGAAACTGTTATCAATGATTTCTAAGTACCTAGCTATAGGAAGTGTCAAAGTAACAGAACATCCACTCTTCTTTCAAATGCCAGAACACGAGCTTTCTTGGGCGAAAGTCTTTGGTGCCTAAGTTTGGGACAAGCATCTTTTCGCACCTGTGTTACATTGCTGAGGGACTTGGTTTCAAGACGGCCAGCTGTACTCTGTTCTTTGGATGGGTTTGGAGGATGCTGTCCTTTTTAAAATCCAGACTCTCAGTGTAGCTCCAGGTCAAATGGAGAATGCGTTTTTGTTTTCCAGAAATGTCAATCCATCTGGGTCGAAAAGCATTTAATTATCGATATAAACTTAGACTCTGAAAATAATTTCCTAACATTTGATCCAAGGCAGAATAGATAAGCTGGCTCCTCTGTGTGTTCTCCACTAGAAAGTAAAAATCCACTAAATTTGAGTCCCAAGAACATTTGTCCGACTTGCAGCTCCCCTCAGTAATGCCAAAAAGATGATTGATCAAAAAAATAGGGCTCACAATACAAACCGTGGAGAGCTGCAGTGCTAGAGAGATCTGAAATCGTATCCGGCCGTGCTCAGAGAAAGTGGGTGGCAAAGCATCACAGGGATCACACTTGCTGGTGTCTATTTTAGCCTCACCTGCCTTTGAACTCTCCAGAAGGAACTTCTTCCCTGACTGCAGGCCTTTGAAGTGATTCTTTTAGCTGAAACAAGTTGAAGCTCTGGTGTAGCATCTTTAATGCCTAGAATAGTCACTGAAAAATATGGGAGCTGGCAGAGAATGAGGGCACCAGACAGCTTAGATCTGTTTATTACAACGAGTCAACGGGATATTTAACTTTAAATTCAAATGGAGAGTATTTTAACGATTTTATTTGTTGAAACAGGAACATCAGCACTGGGTTCTTGTTTTGAGTTGACTCAAGGTCCTGTGTTCCTTGGGTCTTGGAGTTTGATGTCCTTACCCTCTCATGTTTTAGTTCGAATCAAAAATGGCTAATATGGTATTTTGAACACTTGCCTTATTCTAAAGGGCAGGCAGGGAACTCGGGTGTCATTCAACAATGTATGTGATTTAAACTATGTTGAAAGAGATGCAGAAGTATTAAAATGTGATTTTATGTAGACTCATAAAAAGAGATCATGATTTTTAATAACGCCATTGGAAAATAATACTTATTGATACTGCTTTTTAACTATCCTGTATAAAGAAACTAATCTATTCCATATATAAAGAAATTGAATTTCCAGCTTATGGCTGTACAAATAGTTAAGCAATAAAGGCAAAATTAATACAAATACACAGGATGGCAACAAATTACAAATGCTTCTGAACAAAAAGCAGCTTACTAATTAGCAATATGTTCGCTGACTACAGCATAAATCTGCCATGGCCGGTGAATTCCAGAAGGTCCACCAACCTCATCCCTAATATTTCCTTAATTTTTACTCTCTTAAGGTCTCCTCAAACTTGTAGTGTTCTCCATTTACTGTGTATTATTTATGGGAAAGCTACTGACCATGCTTCTTTCCCAATTTTACTCCCCTTTGTTTTTAATATTTCTCATATTTTCACTACTGTGCTAAAATAATGAACATTTTCATAAGTTTTTGTTACATCTTTTAAAAAATTCCGTGTCTGTGTTTTATTTTATCTTGATATTTGCCTTTGTGTATCTCTTCATGTTATTAATAACTGTATCTTTATATTGGTTTCCAACTGCTGCCAGGTCTGGGTGGACCAAATGCACAAGTACATATTTGTTAATTGGCTTTGGAGTGTTCTGTGTCTGAGAAGTTGATTTATGAGCTTTCACTTGACTGGAATTTTCCAGAAATGCATTGTCCCTGTCTGCTATGTTAAAAACAAAAATCTTGTGTCTATTCTAAATCTAATTAGCTGAAAGAGGTATGAAGATTTATTCATCCCGGTTTTTAAATTTCCTGGTGCTGTGGGGAGATGGGAAGCACTAAAGACAGTGATACTCAGTTCAACACACACTCAAAGCTCACAGGTTTTATCAAGAGACAGGAGATGCTCAAGATATATTATGATACAAAGGCTGGGAAAGGTTTCTTCATAAACAACTTTTTGTCTCTGTTGATGTTGTTAAGATAAAACATGATTCTGTGTTCCTTTCTCCCTGGACTTCTCTTCCAATACTTGCACTGCATTGAAGCAAAGAAGATAATAAATGTGTGTGTATGTTTACAGCAGCAAGCAATATATATTAATTGCATTTCTTATGGAAACTGCTGTTGGAACCTTAAAAATGCTGTCTAATGGAATTTAATACATATGCTTGGTATGTACACTTTATCTTGGTATGTACATTTTATTCTTTCCAATTTTGGTGATGAGCAAACTAAACTGGCAAGTCATTACATAACTGCAGTAATAAATGGGAGAGCAAAATTTGAATTCAGGATTGCCTGACTTAGAAGTCTATGCCTTCCCACTAAATCAGGTTGTTCTTAATGGAGAATGAGTCTTCGTCACTAGCAGTGGAAATTTTCATTTATTTTTTGATTGCTCATATCTTCTCTTTGTAATGCTTCCCAAACTTTTCCTATTAAGTATATGCAAATTCAGAAGATACCAGTATTATGCCTGTACAGGAAACAGACTCAATTATCTAATAATAACAAACTCTCTCTAGGGCCTCATGTTATAAGGTTATAATTCATGAAAATTTGGCATTCTAGCTAGCATATTATTTAAAATATTTTAAAGTTTTAATGAAACATTATAAAAGTTAATGTCTTTATCACATTGATTGGTCATTGGACATTAGATTGATAATAATTTTGCAAAATGGACTTAATGAAAGATAACGTGAAAGAAAAGCTTCAAAGAGATTCCACATGTTTATTAAACCTACCTTTGGTGGCCTGGTGGTTGAGATTAATTTCACATCAAGAAACCATAGCAAGATCATTCCACCTTCCAAAGACCCATTTTAGACCCAGGTCTGTTCTACAGGATGCTGCTCCTCTTAATATCTCTTCACTCAGTTCAACCACTCAGTCATGGCTGGCTGGCTGCTCTTTGGCATTTTAAGCCAGTTTCTGCCCCAAGGAACTTTAAAACCCCTTTCTCTTAGAGATTTTCCTTACTGTGCCTTCCAAAATCATATCCTGTCTTCTTCCCATGCACTTTTTCACAAAAGTGTCATTCACTGTGTTACATGCTATCAGTTTATTAATGCACTCGAGCCCTCTCTTAGAATGCCAGCCAGCAGGCATGGGTAACAGGCTTATGGGCTAAGCTGTCAGGACCTCTGCTGAAGCACAGGGGCTGTGGGGCTGTTTTAACGAAGATCCCTGCACTGTTGCCCCAAAGTCAAGTCTGTAGCTCACAGGATGCATAGGCATCCCCCTCCCCCGCCCCATTACAACCTGGAGACCCACCCAGTTCCTCAGCTATGGGGGTGACTCTTCTGGAAAGGCACTTACATAATTATCTCTTTGGGGATATGCTGCTTCCAATTCTCTTCAGAACGGAAGTCTTGAATTAGTGCATCTGGATATGCAAAGTTGAGGTCAAATACCTATCCTATAACAAGGGTGGATATCTAGTTTTAGAATTGCACCTTGAGGACAGTGATTCTTAGAAAACCCTGGACACTTGTGAAAGATTTTAAAATTAATACTGCACATCAAAGCAGAAATCAAATAGCAGCAGCAGCAACAAAAATAACCAAGGCAAATGCATATGTCACCCTACAATCGTGTTGGACACAGTCAGCATTCTTAAGTAGTTGCTAAGTGAGTGGCTGGGTAGATGTTCATGCTCCTGGTGATACGTTATTCTTGTTTTGGTGCCACATTCTATTTTTTAAAAATTATAAGAAATATGTTGCTTCTGAAGGGAAACGTGTGGATTCTCACTGTCTCTGTCTTTCCCTCCACACCAACCCCCCCAGTGTTTTACAATCCATGGTGATACCCATGAGAAAAGGAGAGGGTCTAGCAAGGAAACTGAGAAAATGATTTTTTAAGGGTTCTGGTCGGTGAGAATTGTTCTGGCAGCATCACTTTCTGAGTATAAATGGATCATTTCCTGTGATGGTTAAACTGGCTCCTGATCTGCCAGTCCTGCTCTTTTCGGGTCTCCTGGAAAACCAGGAGAAAGATTTTCCTCCTCCTCCCCTTTTTAATATAATAAGATGAGCATGGATTCCTATAATTGACTTTACACTAATAATATGCATAGCTTAGAAATTTATTTTCTAAAGTCTCTGAGGTCAAATCAGGAAGCCTGGCACTAGAGTGGGTATTTCATTGGATTGTGAGCTAACTGAAAGATCAGTAGTTTGAATCCGCAAGCCACTTCCTTGGAGAAAATGGAGACTCACCGCCCCTGTTGATATTGACAGTCTTCAACCCTGAAGGAGCTTCTCTGTCCTGCAGGGTGTCTATGAGTCAGAATCACCTCAATTTGTAGTGGGTTTGCTTTGGGCCTGAGGCCCAAAGTATTTTGATTTTCATAATATGTACATCTGCCTTACATTGTACTTTATGCAAGGTGTGAGGGAACATACTATACCTAGCAGCAATACTAAAAATATTTTTGAAATGAAATCTATATTCAAGCTAGGTATACTAAAATGTATAATCTCATATCTATTCACATCAGACTTTATTCTAATATTCTCTATAAAATAATTTTGATTTAAAGAACTTTTGGATTTTGGAATTATGGATAAGACCTTATAGACCAATTCTTGTGTAGCAATGAAGTAAGGGTCAATTTACTGTGGTGATTACCATTACTCAATTTATTTTTAGTACTCAAATCTTGACATAGATCTTAAACACAGTTACGTAATTTGTTACATTTTGATTGCAAGTGTTCAGCAAGAACAAAACCAACAAATTTATATTTATTTCTTCCTTTCATCTCCATAAATGCATATTTGTATCTTATGAATGCTTCAATTTCCTGCAATGTTCATAGGCCCATTTCTGCCTTAATTTTCACTTGCTACTTTCAGATCTACTTGGATTCTCATATTACCTTCCTTTATTATTTTGAGTTTATATTTGGATTTATTTTTAACACCGCTTAAAGTTCCCAAAGGACAGATTACTTAGAGATTTTTTTTTTAAAATAGCATGCCTAAATAAAGATTTAAAGTGAAGGATAAGCAATAAACCATCCTTGTACCTGATCATTGTCCATCCAACCGGAATCAATTAGAATAAAACTATCTAGTGTTCTGAAAATCTCTTTACCGTACAATAATTGCACATCACAATGTGATGGCTAATGTGAATTCTCTTCACATTCAATGTGGATATGCTTTATTAACTGACAAAGGTTGGCAACGTTCTTGTATTCTTGGTATCCAAGGTATATCTTTCATTCACAGGGGGTTTTGTCATTGTGTATTGAATAATGTTCCTTTCCATTTTCTGATCTCTACAACGAAAAACATTTAATTGCAATGTTAGAATTGGCATTACTAACTTTTAAAATGTCACTACTGCAACACATATCACCAGCTTTCATACAATCCTGGGTGATTTCTGGTTTCTATACACAGCAATGAGAGTTTATATGCTTTTCATTAGATAATGTCAACAGCTACATGGACATTTTATTTTTACTAATTTGTTTCCTATTTAAAGTTAATAGTTTCATTTTCAGATCTTGGAATTTTTGTAAATAATATATTTTTAAAGAGATTTTTAAGCCCTATCTTTTAATTTTGACAAAAATTTTGAACTCCTCCTTAGGCGTAATTTTTTGACTATAGTCATTGGAAAGACCAGATCATATCTTGAAGGAATAAATAATTGTTGATCATACCACCGTGCTGTATGATATATCTAAATTCAGAATCATACAACACTGGCCAACATACTCTATTTCTAATACCACTCATTGCCCTTAAAACACACACAAACATGCACAATCATAGAAAGACACAATGCTTACCACAAGTTTTTGATGTCTTGCTGGCAGGAGATCTTTCAACACTGGTAAGTAGGATCTTTTTCCTCCTGCCCCTGAGAGGGTTTTGTTTGTTTGTTTGTTTGTACTCTAGAATAGTGCAGCTTGGAAAGATTCTGATAAGCTAGAAAAGAAAACAAAATCTGTTTTTACAGGATGAGAAAAGAGAAACTGAGAAGTGAAGAGAATTTGAAACAAACTAGAAGGCTAGACTATAGGTCTGGATTTCAGTTGACATGGCGAAGTGGGAATTTAAATATCTGTCCATTTAAGAATATATAAGGTTTCCTGGTGGCATAGTGCTTCAAGTTAGGCTGCAAACCTCAAGGACAGCATTTTAAAATCACCAGCCACTCCACAAGAGAAAGATGGACGTTCAGCTTACGTAAAGATTGACTGACTTGGAAATCCACAGGAGTAGTTCTGCCCAATGAGAGGCTATGAGTCAGTCCACTAGATTGTAAAGACCAAAAAATATGGCTATGATCCCTGAAGAAACTGTTGAATAATTTGTATTATGTAACCCCCTACTTTGGAGGTCATCCTGTAGAATGATATTTACTTTACCCTTCCCCATACAACAATCTATTGTCAACTGCTCTAATTTGAGAATCCTGAGTTAGATTTTAGTGAGTTTTATTCAGGAACTAAAGAGTGGGAATTATTTTGACTAGTCATCCTTTGATTGGGTGTTTCAAGTCCCTTTTGCAATTTAAACTTAAATTGTACAAGACTCCAACTTTTTTCTTGTTGAATAAATGATTTCTTGGCAGGAATAGAATTTAAGAAGTGATGGGGATAGATTAGATCATTGGGACAGATTAGATAGGGATTAGATAGAAGAAGTCAGAAGAACTTCAAATTTTATGCACAAGAAAGTTACAGACAAAGAGGAGTCATGTGGTGTGATCTGATATATATGAAAGCAATACACTGTTATTTTGAGCATAGGTTCCCACAGAATCAGAGTAACAGCAATCAAATTAGTTGGGAGTGTCTGATACTAGTGTTGTATCTTGACATTGATGGGAAGTGATTAGATTCTGGATAAAGGCTAGAGGATTTTCTCAAGAACTTGGATGTGAAATATAAGTTAATAAGATTCAAAAGTGTCTGCTGTTTTTAATCCGAACTGGAAGACAATAAAGTACACAATGACTCTTACTTTATCATTGTCTTCTGTATTGTTGATTGCCCTGTTGAGACCCTGTATTTTATTTCACATTCTGTAACTCAAATATCACGAGACTATATCATGGCAAATTTCTATAATTCTGACAGTATGAAACTATAGATAACTAAAAATCACACTCACCGGCATCAAGTTGATTCTGACTCAGAGCAACCACAAAGTGAATTTCTGAGACTGTCTTACCAACCACCTAGTGAATTTCTGAGTCCAAGTCTTTACAGGATAGGCAGCCTCATCTTTCCCATGTAGAGTGACTGCTGGGTTTGAACCACTGACTGTGCAGTTAGTATTTCAATACTTACCAGACAGGTTGATCTAGCCTCCTTGAGATTGTGGATATTCAACCTTGAATTAACTAAGAACCCTATTTATAATCTTGAAGTGAAGATTGGGAATTAAGTGGAAGTTAGGGTTAGGGAGTGGGCCTAAAAAGCTTCTTTAAACTTTGTTCTAAATTTTTAAAAAGAGATTTATTTGAAGAAAATGATTGATTTGGGGGAGTTTCTAATTTCATCAGCTACTGGCAACCATGAAGCTGATAGAAATTTCTCAAACATAATGTATTGAATTATGTCTATTTTTTCCATCGGTATAAAAATGTCTTCACTCGTGGCAGTAATGTACTTGATGTCAGTTTCATGACTGGGATGTAGGGGTGTAGTCTATCTAGCCTTTTAATCTGGAGATGGCCAATGAGACCTCTGTGTGGGCATGGCTTTCTCCTGAGAATTCTGGGAAGTCTCAGGGTATTTCTCAATTGAAGAAGAGAGACTTGACTCTCTGAGATGAGCTACTGACAAGATGAGATGATAGCATGCTGATCAATCCTGATTCCTGGAGAATGGAGGAGCCAAAGAAAAGGCCCCAAGGGCTTGCCCTGATGGAGCCAAAACTCTGGGGCTGGAGAAACCACATAGGAACTCCTGCCAGTGCCGAGATGCTCGGGAGGCCACAGGGAAACCCCTGCAAATGCTGAAATGCTTCTAGTACCACCAGACACACAAGACTCTGCACCCACTCACCTGTGATAGTCCTGGTGTCATCGCACGTGCATCATAAGTTGGAAGGAAACTTTATAGACTGGTATTGGACATATGGGCTAATATCGGACTTATGACCTTGGGCTGGACTGGGTCAGGATGCTTCCACAATGTTTCATTCCTCTTCTATGTAAATCTTTCCTTATATCCATATTCATGTCTGCGAATTAGTTTCTCTTGTCTATCCAGTCTAGAACAACTTTATAACTTTGTGTCATACCATATGTGCTCCTAATTTTTTATTATCAAAAATTTATGTGGCATTTTACATATTTTAAAACAGAGAAGGCTGTAACACCGTGGCCTTTAGAATGTATGCATTAATACACAGACATGCATGTACTAGTAAAGTTAGCATACACTGTTTATCTTTTAACTTTATATTAAACTTGTTTTTATCAAAAGAAGAAAGGTGCAATGTCAAGGAGCAATGATTTTGTCAAATTTCACAAAGAGAAATGAGGTCAGTATAGTTGAAATGATACATTAGCGTGAGTCTAGTGAAGAGTAAACTTGGAAGGTGGTTAAAAAATTAAACATGTAAGACTATGAAAAAATAGCTTAATTGTTATCAATTTCCACTAGGAAGCCACAAGAGCATTTCAAACAGAAGAGTAATTTAGGATTTTTCCCCCAATGACTCTGGGTGCCATGAGATAATGATGGTGATGTGGGATTGGAGAAGAGCCAAACAAGGGACTGCAATTAAAATGCTATTGTGAACTATCACAATGCAAGAAGTAGGATGGCATGAACTCGGATGTGCTAGCAGAGGTGCATAAAATGTAATCAATTTGGTTTATATGTTACAGGAAGAGATGACTAGTTTGTTAGTCCAGGTAGACTAGAGGAACAAATTCATAGACACACATATAGATATAAGGGAATGATTTATACACAAGAGGAACCGAACACCAAGAAAGTACCCCAATCCAGTTGTGATGGGTAGGTTTGTTATGCCAACATGGCCACAGAAGATTGGTGACGCATGGCCAATGAACACATGGGATAAGTTGAAGGGCAGAGATAGGGAGGACTCAGTGAGTCCCACCCTCTCTCTTGCTTTCTATCTTCAGACCAGACAGCTACCTTGTTTGTCTTGTTCCTCTACCTCTAAGCAACACTACCCGTGGGACACCTAATCGTGGACTGTGTAGCTGTGAGTTGCGGTTCCTTCAAGCCCTACTTCTCCATGCTCCTGGGATATACATCTCTTGAGCTGGGGATTGTTGGACTCTGTCCTACGGCTGACGGTGACCTGCTCTGCTGTTTGCTGCCTGTGATCAAATAGCCTGAATTGCTCTACAGAGGACTACTCAGCGGCCCTCAAGACTTGAAGGACTGCTAGCCTTCTAGCTATCTCACACAAGTGAGTTGCGCCAAGTATTTTGTACTGCTTTATAGTTAACTGTTTCTTTCTTATCTTATATACCCTTATCTCTCTATAGATATCTAAAGAGAATTACTAGTGTCCTGCTTTTATTTCTCTAAAAGAACCCTGCCCAACAAACCAGTCCAGTTCAAAGTCACAAGTCCAATATTAGCCCATATGCTTGATATCAGTCTATAAATTCTCTTTCCAACTCCTGAAGTTACAGGCCAGTGGGCGCAGAGTCCTGGTGCTGGCAGGGGTCTCCCCATGGCTCCTCGCTTCCAGAGCTCAGGGTCTATCAGCAGCATCCAGTAGTGGTAGAAGAAACTCAGTGCTGACACTGGCTTCTCCAGCTTCAGAGGCCTGACTCTGGTTGGGTAAGGCCATGTGGCTTCTCCAGCTCCTCCAGCAAATCAGACGCTGCCATCTTGTCTTGTCAGTAGACCCTCATCTCAGAGATTGACTCCAAACAACTGGGGAGATAGCCTCTAATCTCCATGACACAAATATTGTGAGATTTCCCAGAAGTCTCAGGAGAAAGCCATGTCTACACAGAGGTCTCATTGGCTACTCAATGACTATCTCCAGATTAGCAATCTAGACTCCATCCCTAGACTTCCAATCATGAAATTGACATCAAGCACATGACTGCCACAACTGGACTGGATGATAGAGTCAATGTAGTAAATGCAGAAGGCAAATCAAGAAAATTCCTTACAATTTTGAACATTGCAGATAAGTGAATTGTAGCGCTTTTCTTGGTTATCATTAAATAGTAAAAGAGACACTGAGGATTATACAATTTAGAGTTAATTTATGGGACTATATAAGATGACCAAGTAGACACTCCAGTGAACATTTCAATTAGAAGCTTACTACAGTGCATCTAGAAAAGAGGATAAAACTCATTGTAGGTTCATGGAACTGATATCTAGAAGTTGATAAGCATAGATATTGCTACATGATCTGGTGATAATAAGGATTATGATAACAAGGAGAAATATATCTCTAGAATGAAGAAATAACTTTTCTTTTGGTTTATGATTAAGAACCTTGCATAAAACCAGCAATCCTGAAGAACCAGGAAACAAAACCAGAATATTTTTCTTTAAAGCATTAGAGGGACATTATAAAGAAGTGAGCGGATTTTGAGTTGTTTTCTGTTCCGGGTTTTTGCTGATGTTTAGAATGGAACTTGAGTCTAAGAAGCTAGTTAGAACAATATGCCGACAGTGTCATGAGTTTTGGAAGATGCGTTGTCACTGTTGGAAAAGGATGAGCATGGATATGATTGAGTAAGCAGACGGAGTGTCAAAGCTGTCATCAGCGCCTAATGTATGAAATGCTCAATATGTGTAGTATTGATTTTTGGGATTAAGAGTGAGACATGGAGTCATATCATACTATAGTCCCCTCCCCACCTCCTCTGTGTGAACCTATTGGACGACATAGAAATCCAATTCTCTTTCTTGGCCAAAAAATGTCCTTTTTTATCACCACAGCAAGAAACTCATTTTTAGGCTTTTTAAACATACTTTCAGGACTTGAATGTGATTATAATTATCTTAATCATTATTATTATCCCTCATTAAGTTTCTGGAATACAAGGATAGACCATCTCCAAACAGGAAGCTTTTAACAGCCTTCACTGATTTTTTTATAGTAATAATTATTGCAAATTCTGAATCTCAATACTTTTTATATTGTCCAGTGAAAATGCTTAAGTGCTTTGGTTAATAGTTGTCTTCATTTTTATAGAAATGTGTTGATACTTTACACAACCAAAATAAGACTCTGAGAGTTAAGGAGGGGGGAGTATATTAGCAGCTGTAAGAAATAGAGTGAATGATGTTAAATTGATCTTAAAAATAGCTTCTTTTCAACTTATAACCCATTTCCAGTTAAACAGTCACTAGGTTACATAAAGTAGTATAAACTGGAGTAACAAAATAAATCTTAACATTCTTTAAATCTTCTGTGCCACTGTGATCTCTCTTCTTTAATCCAGGCTGCATATCACCACCAAAGTAATCTGTCTGAGGTACCATTTGGAATACAGGACCTCTCCTAATGGAAGCAATTCCAGGGGATCTCTTTACATAGCAGAATAAAGTGTGCTGGCATTTTGAATGCTTGTTATCTGTCACAGAGGGAATAGGGGCAAAAGCTTCCCACCTGGCCTCCGATGGTTTTCAATAGAGAGAAGTCAGATCCAACCCCACATCAACCCAAGACCAACTGCACCCAGGATGATCTCAGCTGTTCTTCAACCCTCTACTTTCCTTCTATCCAATCCTGACAATGACAACCTCCCATAGCACTCTATTTCACAGCTGGGCTTGATCATCCATTGCAATGGATACTTAGAACTCACAGACAATAGTTGCCATTATGAGGGTTTATTAGTGAAGTTAACATGTTGACAGGGCATCAGGACCAGAAACCACTAAACACAGAGCCCTTGCCCACAGCAGCATCACTTCTTAGTGGCCAGGTGTGTATCTCTTTGACCGTTGGCTTCTCAGCCACCTGTTCTTGGCCTCTCCCTTTTTCCCTGGGCTGAGGCACAGGTCCTCTTCCCCATGGACGTCAGCACTGGGCCCCACCTGTCTCTGTCCCCCACAGGCTTTACAAGCATGTTCTGTCAGTGAGTCTTCTTTCTTGGTGGTCACAAGTATCTCTGTTTTCCTGCTTCTGAGATTGTGCCCTGGGAGCCAGAGCAATCGCACACTCCACAAGTTACAACCCCTTCTTATTGTATGGTCACACCTAAGCATTCAGAGGTGATTCTAGAGAGATGGACAGAAGAGCCCCAAGTAGTTAATGCAACCACAGTCACCTCATGATTTGTGGGAAACCAGTATTTTCGATGCGGTGGATTAGGCAGAGAAGAGAGGTGACTTCGAATGAGTCTGCTGTGGGAGGGAGCCATAGCAATGGAGGAGGTATGGGCACAAAATCCTGAGCACATCTAGGAGCTCTATAAAGTGGCCACATGCCATATAATGGCCTGGGGGAGAGTCAAAGAAGGACCTCTGAGAGGCGGTTAGATTTATGTCTAAAAATTGTGAAAGAAAATTCTTGAAAAGATAAAAAAATAGATGAAAAAGAGGAAAAATAGCAAAACTCACCAGGGACAGTCTTGCTACAATCAAAGGAAAGAAAGAAAGAAAAGAAAAGGGCAAGTCTTGATCCAGGTCTGCCTGCGTAGAAGATCTAAATTGTACATTTGCTCCAAGTGTGCTGTGAGTTGCTCACCTTGAGTTCACTCTCGGTCATCGTTCTATGCATTAAAATGATCACTTTCATTTCTCTAAGGCATCCTTCCTGTTTTCAGAAGCCAGTGTAACCTGGAATCTTCAGGAATTCTATCAAACACTGCATAGGCTTGTCTGTACTATATTCTGTGTAAGGATACTTGAAGTGTGAGCTTGCATGAAAGACCAAAGAAAAGTGTGTGGCAAAGGACAAATTAGAGGCTGATGAACTCTGTCAAGGTCCTTCCGATGTTAAGTATGTGTACGGGTCCCTTGATAGAAATGAGTCAAAGAAGGACTGAGATGAGGGCAAGCCACACGTTCTTCCCATAAACAGACTGCAGGGGGCATGTCAGGAAAAAATGTCTCTAAATATTCCTGATTTTTCAGACACCATGAGTGATAGGCATTCTCTTAGTCTTTGCAATGCTATCCATAACTTCTTATGATGCATACACTTGAATGCCTTTGTATAGTTAGGAAAACACGGTTAAACATCCTCCCGGTATTCTCTGCTTCTCAGCTGCTACAGCTCTTTTGAGTTTTCCTTGATACATTCCACTTTCTGTTGAGATGCCTTAACAAATGATGGATCACATTGTAAAGAATTGAAATTCCAGGCCAGATAGTTGTGCTTATCTGCATGCCATACCTAGACCCAAAGAGAGCTGTTTCAACAGAACAAGGAGGTTGCATGGTTCAAAATCAGGCAAAGTGTAGAATTGTATCATCTCACCCTACATATTCCGTTAATAAGTTGACTCTATGAGAAGAATGGAAGCATCAGGATTGGAGGAGGACTCATCACAATGTGAAATATGCAGATGACACAATCTTGTTTGCTAAAAGCAGAGAAGATTTGAAGCATTTACTAATGAAAATCAAAGGGGGAAGAAATCGAATCTCATACCCCAAACCTAGCCTTTTAGTTTTATTGATCTTGGCGTTGGGTGAAAAACTACAAATCCCAAAAGAGATTTGCATATGAGGAATGCTTCTGCTACCAAAGAGCGAAGCATTTGGCAATTTGTTTAATATGCAAAATGATACCTCGAGTCAATGGACTGAGTCTTGTACTTCAAGTTTAATAGTCTATCAGTGAATTAAGGCATTCCCGTTGCTATCCCAGTAAAGAACACCTCCAACCCCAGTCTTTAGTATTAGAAACTAAGACTTATTATGACTAAACATAATAAGTTTATGTTTAATTTAGTGAATGGAACTCTATCATCACAACTGAAATATTCCATATGGCATGTAAATTTTTAAAAATCATTTTATTGGGGGCTCATACATCGTTTTTCACAATACATAAATACATATATTGTGCCACGCTTCTTCACATGCCTGCAGCTGTCATTGTTCTCTGAACCTCCACGTTTCCATCTGAGCCCCTGACTTCAGCCCCCCATCCCTGCTACACCCTCCCCCACCAGCTCTCAATACTCCATAAATCATTGTTTTGTCATAACTTACACTGCCCAAAGTCTCCCCTCGCCCTCTCCTCCAGTGTCCATCCCCCCCAGGAGGAGGTTATGTGTAGATCCCCGAAGTTGGCTCCCCCTCGCTACCCCACTTTTCTTCCACCCATCCAGTAGCTTCATTTAAAGGCAAAGTATGTGCTTTTCAGGGTATGGACTTGAACATCAGGTCACCCTGTGGAAAGAAGGTATGCCTTTGTTGACAGACTGTTCCCTCTAAGTTTGTTGTCATTTCTCTTTTGGATCAGCTATTTTGACTACTGGTCACACGGACTTCTTTCTGTATTTACTAAGGGTACCTGCTATGCCCATATCCTCAACATACAATCCAATGTCAGTCTGTGTTCCTACTCTGCCAATAGACATGTCTTTCAGAAAACTTCTAGACAACTCTCTCATGATATTGCGTAATTTACACAATGTAGCCTGCTTTATTGACGCTTCTGTTGGAAAATTCCAGGCACTCACCAGAATCAGAATCTTACAGATAAAGAGAATCCTATGATACCTTATTTTGTTGAAAATATTAACACGATCTACAATTCTTTCCACTTGGATTTTTTTCACATTATATTCATGACAACTCAGGGGAAAGAAGATATTATTATCTTCATTTGCAGATAATAAGCCAAGTTCCAAAAATGTTATCTGTAATAATGCAACTAGAACTTTAAAACTCATATTCAGTCTTGTTATTCCTAAGATCGTGCCACTTATGCACACCCTAATGTAGCCAGTCAACCATAAGATCGTTACTTAAATATCTGGAGTAGTACAGCTTCGCATTGGGAAGCAAAATCGTGGATCTGGGTCTGTACCTCTCAAACACTGTAGGGCTGTTGACAGCAGTACAGGAGAATATTGGATGTGTCTGCCCAAGGCAAGGGGTACAGGCCAACCAGTGCCACTGCCACAGCACCCCCAGAGTAACACTGAAATTCTAGACCCACAATTCTGCCATATGCTTCCAGAATGGATACTGACCCACTGAAAAGAGATTGAGACAAGTCCTTTTCACTTTATTTTTCAGACACATATGGTATACCCATTATGCCACAAACTAATGAAAGTGCCATCGAACTATAGACAAAAGGATACACACAGAAGTGAGACCAGCATGTCGACTCTGCAATTGGTTGGTAGCATAACATAAAAACTAGAAGAGCAGAGAGGAAGAGAGACAGAGACAAAGATACTAACCTAAGTAACATCCATTAAAAATTGCCACGCTACTAGAAATCACAGATTTTCTGCTTTGAGACAGACTCCTAGACTAGATGCTATTGAATTCCCAATTCTGCCTACCCTCTTCCCAAGAACTTGAGCAGGAGATATTATTATTTTTAAAAGGGGAAATAAAATCTAAGAGAATCAATAGGGCACAAATTTCAGACACCCAAGAGACTTGCTATAACCCAGCTTTAATTTTGGAGCTAAGTTTTCTCAAGGACCTAGAACATAAATTCACCATTGACTGAGTTCAAACAGGAAATGTTCGCAGCAACCTCCTGATTGATGGGAAGAAATGTTAGAGTTCAGGAAATAGAAATAAAACTGAAGCTATAAATGCAACATTAGGCTTTATAACAGGGACCCGGTGAGACTTTCCACATTCTCCTTTTAGCAGGAAGTATTGAGGAGGAGTTCTTTACTTAGGATAGATGATACATCTTAATGATTCTGCTCTATGAGGCGGGACCAAAGGGGGTTCAAGCTCCTACAGTACAGTTGACTTCTTCATTCGCTTCTTTATGTGACCATTGCTCTCAGTCTCACGCCTCCTGGTTGCTGAGCTATCGGCCATGAAAAATTGCACTCTCTGACCCTGAGTGGGAGCTATGGCACCCTCAAAATTGAAATCAACTGCATGTTCCTTTGGTGTTAAGCCACCTCTTCCCAGGCTTCCAAAACCCTTGATTGTGAAATTGAAAGGGGAGTTTTCTTATTAGTGTCAGATCTATTGCTTCTCAGACTGAGAGAGTTATATAATTTCCCCCAAGGTTAAGGGACTCAAAACAAATTGGTGGGAAACACATATTAAAATGGAAGTGTTGTGACTTTGAGTCAGTTGTTCTCTAGCTACATACTCTATAGTGACCCTGTACATGAGAATCAAAGGGGAGCAGGTCCTGGATACAAGCAGGATAGCGTATTTTCTTGGGGCTCTATTTTCTTTCTTTAATATGTGGGCTGGAGGTGTGTGGGTTAAGAGTGTGCGTCGATATGGGTTAGCTATGAGTTTATTTTTTTTTAAATTATGTAATGGTGTAGCGTGGCATTTATATGATAATTTAATTCGGCACCTCTGTAATGATACAATAATCTCACACGAACATGTCAGCTGATGAGATCATCGAGTCCGCCAGTTGTAATGGAGTTTTCCTTGGGACATGGCTTGCATTGTGCATATATATGTATTCATATTACATATAAACAGACATACATATAAGGTGATACCCGCATAAAAATGAAAAAAAAAAGCTCATTTGGATGGAGTTTTCATAGTATGCATTTTTCCTGCGAGGTGAGCAACAAGTAACTCACTCTGAGTTAGTGCTCCAAGTGGCATTGCCTGGGAAGGTTCTCTGAGGTCACAGTGAATTTTTTCATAAAAAGCAGTTTCACTCAAACCTCATATTTTTCTTGTCATGGCCAATGTTAGGGACTGTGTTCATCTGTTAGGATTTGTTCCCTACTCAGGGAAAGTGCTGCAGAAACTGCTGTGATGTTGAAGAAAGCTTACCAGGACAGCAGTATGGAAAAAACTCAAGTGTACAAGAGGTTTTCTTGTTTCTAGTAAAGGTGAAATGTCGATTGATGACAAACTCCATTCTGAACTGATGGAAATGTCCACAAAATTCATGCACTTGTTCTTGAAGACTGACACTGAGTTATTGAAAAGACGGAGAAGTTATCCGGACTATCCTCGAGCTTGGATCAGTGAGTTTAAATGGAAGATTCAAGAATGAGAAGAGTCATTGTAAAATTTGTGCCTCGGTTCTGACTGATCAGGGAAAAATAAGTTGAGTGGAAACTGTTTGCTTTGAAAGAATAACTCTGAAGTGACACTGACTTTTTGTTCCCACGTTCATTACTGGTGACAAGATAGGATGCTATTTTTAAGACTCTGGAAGTAAATATCAATCAATCTAGTGGAAGATGCCATCATCACCTTGTCCCAAACTAAGCTCGTCAAGTCAAATCAAAGATCAAGATTATGCTCTTTTGTCTTTTTGATGTGAGGGGATTAGTGCATTTGAAGTTTATTCCACCAGCTGATATTAGTAATCAGCTTTCTCTTTAGAGGTTGTGAAAACATTACATAATGTTGTGACCAAAAAGGGGATGGCTTGTGGCAAACAGATGCCTGGTTTTGCCACCATGACAACGCACCAGCTCATGCAGCCATCTCAGTGCACCACTTTGGGGCACAAACAATATGCCTGTCTTGCCCCAGGCACCTTACTCACCTCACCTCGGTCTGTGCCATTTCTTTTTGTTTCTGCAAATGAGGAGGGACATGAAAGAACAGCGATTTGATGACATGGAAGAGGTGAAGAAAAAAAACTGAACGGATGAGTTTGAAAACTTTTTAAGAATGGAATCACAGTTTTGACAAATGGTTTAAATATAATGAAGAATACCTTGACGGTGATAAGGTTGTTTGTAAAAAAATTTACTTTTAAATATACATCTTTGAAAAAATTTCAGGTTTTTTTGTGGGGGCATCTTGTCTTGTATGTGTGCTTCAGTCTTTCATATATACATGTGTGTATCTATGTATATACACATATATGTATATATAGATATATAGATATATGTGAGAGAGAGGCTTGATATATTTGCTTTGCGTGGCATCAAATATCGAAAGTATCAAGGACTACCAGAAAAACAAATAAGCAAATGTGTCTTGAAAGACGACAGCCTTAGTGATGTTTAGAAGTGAGACTGGCAAGACTTCATGTGACAGAGTGTAGAAATGTTAGGAGGAGAGACCAGGCCTTGCAAAAGGACATGGTGCTTCTTGAAGTGGAAGGTCAGTGAAAGAGCGCAAGGCCCTGGTGGTGAGACTTGGCAGCGTGAGCAGAAGGCTGGCACATGACAAGGGGGCGGGCACCCCTGGAACAGGCAGAGCTTTTCTCCTGTCCACAGGGTCACTATACGCCAGAAGGTACTTCTTGGCACCTAACAACAATACGTACACAGACCACCTGGCAAAGCTTGCCCACTTGGTGTGGATCCTGTGTTTAGCGCATCACCCTCTCCCCTCTGGCATTCAGGATTTGTCAGCTTCGGTTACTATGACTTGCTGCTCTGGGATTTGGCAGTCTCTGTGACTCTGTGAGTGTGGGGAAGCCTCAACTTGACCCCTGCACACGGAGGTGGAAGATCCAGCCTGTACAGCAGTGTGAGCTTTTCCTGTTAGATATAATCAATCAGTATAGTTTTTCTAGCTGTCATTCCTTTTGTGGTTTATTGTAATTCTTGACTTTACGTCTTTGCCTGTCATCCAATTTTGTGGGATTTCTATGCTTTGCTAATTGTCAAGATTAAGGTGGGGCTAAATAGATCTGAGCAGAGAATGCAATTCAAGTTACATCTTTTGCTTCCTCACATTTATGATGTTCTGACAGACAAAATCCACAGGTCCATTCATGCCATTCCTCTGGGTATGAGAGCTATATTAGACAGGGACAGAAAGCCGGAGCCATCAGAAGATAGCATGTTTAAGAGACCTGTCTGAAGCACTGAAGGGGGCAAGGGGAACCACAGGCCCCAGAGTCTGGCAAAGAAACAAAGGAGAAACAAAGAGAAAGCATAAACAAGGCAGGCCAACATCAGAGGGCAAGATAAGGAGACAGCACACAGCTGCTGACAGTGAGATACCTTGGAGAGGTGTTTCTTGGGCCACAGAGTCAGAGATGAGGGAAACACTTGAACTGGGACACTGAGGATCAAAGAGATTCAGTTCTAGGTCTGAGGAGAGGTGTTGCTATTGACCAATGATTGAATCATTACTGTTTGCTGGGCCTGACTTGTGGGAAAACTTCCCTAATGAATCTTCCCTAATAAATCTCCATAAATGCAAGTATTGCCTGTGAGTTCTGGGTGACAATTATAACTAATTATTGAATCCAGAATTGAAGTACAGTGTTGTAGCAATAATATTTGGTAAAGGGTAAAGGATGGAAGGGGAAATCTGTCAGACAGCAATAGGACAGTTAGCTGAGGTCAGATACACTACTCCCCCCATTTTCAAACCTTGAGCTACGTTGATGTCAACAGAAGTGCATGTATGCACACGTATACCCACCCACCAGGAGTGTAATAGATTTACTTGGTAGTAGTTTTTCTAGCCATAGGTCTTGGAAATTCACACCAAATGACTAGGTGGGACTATGCAGATTGACTGTATTTTCCTGCTGAGTCTGCATGAAGGAAGGTGAGAGAAGATAATGATAGAATTATCTGATTTAGTCATGAGTGATTGTTAACAGCTATAATTGTGGTTTTGAAAACTTGGATCTCTAATATGGGAATTGATTGATTTTTCTTCCTGACTATAAATGACACATCTTATAATCAGGAACAGGGGTTTAATTGCCATCTTAATTGCCATCAAGAAGGAAAAACCTGAACCAGGGCACCAAACTGCCTGAATCTCACAGATAGAGCTGTGACACTGGAGAAGCAACAGCAGCTGAACCAGAGTCAGAGGCAGTCTTCTCATTGGGCCTACCAGACCACGGGTGATTCACCAGAGCCCCTCTGGCCATAAGGCTCATTGGAGGGGCTGTGTTTGCTGACTCAAGCAGCTAGAGTTGAGGCTCAGTGTGCAGTGGACGGCATCAGAGACATTTCGAATCAACACTAAAAGAGCTTTGTAATATTTGTTCAAGATGGCAAAGACCAAGGAGGTATATGGCTGAGAAAGCAAGTTCTTGAGAAGATACTTAGGAACATGGTTGAGAAGTTGCACTCCTGGTCCAATAAATATTTCCAGAGCGTTGGTGATCATACATTGTAACCTATTACCTTCCCTAATAAACCCTATCATTATAAATATGATCTGTGAGTTGTGTGTGATGATTGCAATGAATTATTAAATTAAATAGAGTAGTAGAATGTTCCATGAGAAGCATGGCTGATACCAGAGTTAGGTTCTGATATCAATCTGATATAAATAAGATTAGAGGGTACAGCATGTTTTACTGCCAGTTAATAAGAAATAGGCCTTTGTCTGCTGTTATGTATGATTCTCATTCTCCCTTGTGAAGTCAGGGCTTGCTCTCTCTCCTTCTCTTACGCACACATATTCTCTCTCTCTCTCACTCTCCTGCTCAACAGAGCTTAGCCTGATAGTAATATGTAACTTTTTTGTCATCACTGCCCTCTGGTGGCAGTGGGAGGTCCAGCCTTGCTCCTGGAGAGATGCTGCTGGATTTGAACTGCCAGCCCCGTGGGCCGCAGTCCCACACTCAATCAGTATGCTACCGGGGCACAGCCCTGTAGTTTTTTCCTTATATTTTTTTGCTGAATAAAAATCTGTTTTTATGTTTACATAAAGCATGTACTCTTTTTATTCTGAGGCAGGGTGTATCCATACCTTATGGTTGTCCATGACTTTAGACCAACTCATAATAGACTCATGCTTTTATCTCTTAGATTCTAAGCATTTAAATAGACTTGAACAAGGGCAACCTGACACAACTAAACAGAGAGGAAAAGCCTCTGTAACAAATTACCATAATGGTGTTAGAGTTTCAACTTACATGTATTATTTCACAGTAGCCAAGTACTTAGGAGAAGCTGGTTTGACCTCTGGATGGTAAATGCCCAATTTGGGGGAAAAGATTTTAAGTGTGTATCTGTTGGTTTGTTCGTTGGGACTGAGAGCCAGCTGGGTTTTGCTGTGAGAGCCACATTACAAAGGGCCACATCAAGTGAGGGAGATAGCAAGCTTGCCCTGAGAGGGAGTGTCATGGCATTGCTTTGCGCCATTAGTGGTTTCATCAGAAACCTCGGGATTCCCAGTGGGGTGTGCTGCCACAAAGTTAACTGGGACCACATGACATGGAGGGCACTGTGCTGGCCATGGCCTAGAGGAGGAGGCTTTAATTCCGGTCTTTTAGCAGAGGACTTTTCAAACAAGAGAGGAATGAGCCACTGATCCATGGAAGGATCCCAAGTGTGTGTTCTCTTTGTAAGGACAGCACATAGGAACAGAGTAGGTCTCCAGCTAGCCCGGGAGGTATTGTCATTTAACCATGCTGCATGTACGCTGTTGTGACACATTGTTGAGGTTTGAGGGCTAGAACAGTTACTCTAGGAAACAAAAGAATACCATTTTCTCTTACCAAGGACAAAGGGAATCAAGAAAACTGACTGAAAAGCACTTAAAATTAGCTCTGAGTTTCTTTCCCTGTTTTGATTTTTTTAAGGCAGTCTTTGGCTGGAATGTGTTCTTTGCATAAATCATGTATAGCACGCTGCAGAATTCCATCAAGCTAGACTATTTTGAACTGTTGATGAGAAAAGTTTGGCATGTGTGCTTTTGGATACTTGACAAATGGCTTCTGGTCTCCTGCTTAATATTCACTGTCCTTTGTGGTAAAATCAGTTGTGTATTGGACTTCATTATCATTGTTTAAATTACTGAAAATGATCAAAGAGAAATGTCAAGAATGAGGGAAAAAGGTACTGTTTCTAAGTTTGTGTATCTGTGTGCTCATTTGCTTTTACAATCAGATCAAAAGTAATGTCGATGAACAAAGCAAAATATTAATGCAGACTCTTTTTCAACCAGATGAACCTTTCTCAAGTCTATAATGCATCATTTAATTGGACCTGTACCATAATTTGCCACTTTGGGCAAAGATAAATATTGATTTGACTTGCTTGCTCTGGGCATCTCTGATTACTTTCCATTTTTGTACTGTTTTTTCTCATAGTTAAACCTCAACAGGAATAAAGCTCACATCTGCCTTTAGCCTTACTAGGTATAAAGGATCTTATGGAAGTTATTTGCTATAGAATAAAAGGTGGGAATGGAGGACAATGCATAGAGTTAAACTAGTATATAAGTGGGTGGTATGGTGAAACTCCAGCATTGTGCAAAAGAGGTGATACAGAGGAAGGAACTCAAAACAGATGCTACGGTGACCATTAATATAGCCTATTGTCATTGAGTCCATCAAAACTGATAATCACACTAAAGAGTAGAGGGGTATCTCTTTCTAGAGTTTCCAAGAGCAGAAAGCCTGCTCTTGCTTTTTCTGCATGGAGCATCTGGAAGGTTAGAACTGCTGATCTTGTGATTAGCAAGCCATTGTGTAACCAGCTAAGCTCACAAGAAAATCTAAACATCCCACAAGGAGACCACAGGAGATCCCATGGTAGACAGCTATGTGACTACTTCCCTAGTGAACAGAGCAGGAGAAGTACTGCGGGAGGGACATGGAATGATTCCTACAGACAGATGGCGTTCCTTCTGTTCTACTGCAGACATTTACATGTTAAATAAGTGGGTGAAAATCACCTTAATATTTATTTTTAGACTTGTTCTCCTTTAAAATGGTAAGAAAAAATGGTCATCCTTGAGTAACTCCATACAAGTGACCTTCAGAAAGTTCGTGGGAGATATTGGGAAAGAATTTGGTGACAATGGAGAAGGGAGCTTTAAACCTCATTGTGATGGTATACACACAACTCTTATTAAAATCAATTTAACTATGGAAGTGTCTGATATGTGAATACTATACCAAGAATACTACAATAAAAATACAACTTGGTCAATGCTTATCATGGGTATAGTGGAGGTGTGTTTTCTTAGGGGGAATTCAATCTATGTTAGTGATTTTTGTGTAATTTGGAAGAGGATATCAATAATGGGTGAAGAGTATAAGCCATGGAACTGAATTATACATGGAAAAGCTAATGAATTGTAGAATGTTGTGTCATGCATGTTTTTATCACAATAAAATATTGCACAAATACAAAAAGAGAAATACCCTGCCATGTCTCCCTTTGTGGATAACATATTAAACTAATGGTTTCAGCTATGTCCTCTGGGATGCAATGGCACATCTGCTGAGGGGTTGTGTATTCTGTTGCCTTTCCCTCACCAGGATTAGCACAGATCATATTAAGGTCAGCCAGTTCATTGGAGATCAGTACTATCTCTGTGTGGTGACTGACTCAGGCGCTGTTCCACACTGGCTATAGACTTCCACTCTAGTAGAATACTTTTCTTGCTCGAAATTCAGGTGTTAGAACAGCATCATCTGTGATATCTCTTCCAATTACTGTTACCCTGACATTTTCCCAGGCAGACATTGCTTCAGTAAATCTGCTACACTAAATCTGATCCCAAACTGGCTTCTGGTTTTCAAAGGACCTGAGCTGATACAGGTGGGGTATTGGAAAAGTTAGTAGAAATATTTTTAATCATAAAATTTTGTGACTCCAGGTTAGGGCTAGGGTTAGGGTTAGGGAAAAAATGTGACCCCTGCTGATATCAATAATTTGGACAGCAAGATTTTTTCCCAGTTAGGCATTTTCTCTGAGATCATCAAAGCTAACTTTCCAAGATGTGCCCCATATGATGCTTTATATATTAACACCACAGTGACCCCTGTGTATTAGAACAGGAGAATCCTCTGAAGTCCAAGGAGTAATGCAAGCCTGAGTCAATTGACGGAGGCAGTGGGGTGAATGGTGAGAGGTCTAAACCAAGTTGTTTCTCAAATTTTCACTACTTCAGTAAAATATTTTTCTCTTAAATGAAAGCAAAGCAACCATCCTGATAGTTTTATTATAGATGCCCTTAACATGTGCTGGATAATTTTACTAAATTCTTGATAAAGGTTAAGTAATTTCCAGAGCTTCCCCATCATTACAGATTTCAAATCCAGGCCATAGCACATAGCAGTGTAGAGCTGCCCTCAGGGGAATTTCTTGGCTATTATCTTTATGGAAGCAGATCGTCATGTATGTCACCCTCTGAGTCACAGTACATGTACAAATCACGCACTTTGGGCCTAGCAACTTAGTATTTAGCCATTACATTGAACCATCAATGCTACTTAGGTGGTAATGAATTAAATTAAAGTTAATTAGGCTGTGTTAGTCCAGAACGCTTGATTTTAGTTCTCTTTAACACAGTCTCTCAAAAGTTGCACTATCGAAGATACAGATTTGTGTGGCAAAGCAAAAAAAAAATTTTTTTTTTAAAACAACAATCTCAGTTTTAGTCATATCATGGGCAAAATATCCAACACACCCATATTTATTGTCTATACTTCCTCTGTCATCTGCAATGTCTCTTTGGTCCCTTGACAAACTGAACAGACCTTTTTTTCTTGTCTTTTATGGACAAATATGCACTTAGAACAGGTAATGAAATAAACAAGGGATCGACCTGGTTATTCTGACAGATGGTCTGTTGTTCTTGTTTAATGATCACCAAGTAAACCCGAATGAAGAGGAAGCAAACTTAGGTTTTTCTTTGCAAATTCTAGTTTAATAGGCAGCAGAAAACTATTGTCTCAATGGAGTTGAGACTTTTGTACTTTCAAATTCTTAGTAAAAGATAAAAAAAAACTCAGTCTTTTTCCCACTTGTGTTTAACTTTCCTTCCATCTTTATTCCTGGTTGAAAACAAAGTTTTATGAAAGAAAAGAGACTTTAAAGAATGTCTTTGTGAATTTTAAATGAGAAACAAAATAAATGTATACAGAATGGGAGAACTTATTTTAGGATTAGCTATGATGGATTAAGACACATAAAATGTATGTTGTCCTTTGAAGAAAAGTGAGTGTGAAAATTCATGGTCTTAGATTCCTAATATCTAAATTTTAACTTATCATTTTATCAGCACTTCTATGTTAGGCTTCATTGACAAGAGAAACAAATTCAAGAATAATTTTATATGTGTAAGAAAGAGCTTATATGAAGACGTAATTGGAAAACATCTCAGTTTGGTCCATGTCAAGTCCATAAGTCTGGTACTAGCCCATTAGTCTGATACTAGTCCATAAATTCCTCCTCTGATGCATGCAGTCACATGCAATTAGGCAGAATGCAGGAAGGTCACAGGCTGGTGGGTGCAGAGTCTTGCGGATCCAATGGTTGCATCACATGGCTCACAAGGCTCAGCTTGGCTCTGGCAGCTGTTCCAGTGTCTTGGCAGCAGGGATGTGTAGGCAGGGGTAGTGTGTGTGGCCTGCCTGCAGGAAGAAAGAGGAGGAGGTCACCTCGCAGAGCCATTTATCTCAGTTACCCTCCAAGTTGTGACCTCATTGACTGGCTAAACTCTGCCCACATGTTTCTATGGGAGTCATAGAAACCCACAAATATCACCACTTCCTTAATGTTTAGAAATTCGAATACATTATTATGTTTTTAGATGTAGTAGAGTTGGTTCTGACTCATAGAAACCCTGTGAAAAACAGAGTAAGACTTTGTCCAGTCCTGCTCATCCTCACAACTATTGCTATTTTTGAACCCATTGTTGCAACCATTGCAACCATTGTCTCCATGCATCTAGTTGAGGATTTTTATCTTTTTCACTGTCTTGTCTGCTTTATTAGTCACCATGCCACTTTACCAGGTACCTCCTCAGATGTCCAATGTACATGAGAGGAAATATCCGGATCCTTGTTTGCAAAGAGCTTGCTGTGCTTCTTGCAAGACAGAGTTATTTGTTCTTCTAGCATTGCATGCTACTTTCTATCTCCTTCATCAGCATCATAATCAAAATGAATCATTCTTGTTTAATCTTTATTATTAATCGCTCAGCTTTCACGTGCATATGAGGTGACTGGAGACACCATAGTTTGGGTCACGTGCACCTTAGCCCTCAAAGTGACATCTTTGTTCTTTAGGACTTTAAGGAAGTCGGGTGTAATTGCTACACAAGATAAAATACATTGCTCTCTTGACTGGAACTTTTATGTGGGTTGATTGTGGATCTGAGTAAAATGATTCATGAAAATTTTATCTTTTATCCATTTAGCATGATATTGTCTTTTAGTTCAGTTGTGAATATCCTTCACATTCATGGTGTTTAATTTTGAAGACTGAATCTTTTATTTTGATTAGCAAGTTTGTGTCATCTTCATATTGTGGGTTGCCAAATCTTCTTCCAATCTGATGCCACATTCTTCTTTATGTAGTCTAGTTTCTCAGATTATTTGCTTAGGATGAAACTGGACTAAATATGATGAAGAAATATAACTAATTCAGGCTTTTCTTGATTCAAAACAGTTTAGTATGCTTTGATCTATTCCAAAATTTGGCTTGGTCTGTGTACAGGTTCTGCATGATTACATTTGATTGCAAACTAGATACTTGGATATCTGGGAGAGAAACTTTAGGCATGCAAAACCAAAAACAAAGGACATAAAATTTTAACTCAGATTTATTTGTAGTCTGTTGATGAACCGAGGCTACATGCTTTTGTGTACACTTTTAAATTTATGTCAACCCCCCAATATTAATTTATAAGGTCACACTTATAATGTCACACTATAAATTAACTTATAATGCCTAACTAATGGCAATGGGAATTTTCAAAACTACAAGTAATCTCGAGCAAACATTGGCTCTTGTATCTTCAGTTGCCCAGATACTAATCGTGGTTGAGGATCATTTAGAATGTGAATAAAGTCACAATAAAGATATTGCTGTTGTCCATCACCATAGACACCCAAGACAGAGCAGAACGAGACCCTGGCCAGTATGTCTGTACGACCCTCACAATTGTTCCTCTGATCGACTGAGTCCATTGTTGGGCCACTGTATCATTCCATCTCATTGAGTGCCTTCTCTTTTAACTGGCACTCCACTTTATCAAATACAATGTTCTTCTCTAGGGAAGGGTGTCTTTTGAAAATACAACTATGTCCAAAGCATGAAAGAGAAAGTTTGCCACCCTTTCCTTCAAAGTGCACTCTGACTGTACTTCTTCTGAGACAAATTATCCTTTTAGAAGATCATGTTTGCTTTTTTAATACTATTTTGCAGCACCACAATTAAAATAGATAACATTTTCTTTGGTCTTACTTTTTCAAAGTTCAAGTTTTATGTGCATATGAGGTCAAATGAAAGTCACATGGCTTGGGCCAGGTATAGTTTAGTCTTCAAAGGAGCATCACTTATCTTCAATAGTTCTTGGGCAGCACATTCACCTAATGCAGTAGATGTGTTTATCTCTCTTTTTTGTTGTTATTTTTATCTCTTGATGGCTGATTTCATGAGTATTAATTTTGGATCCAAGCAGGAAAATAATCTTTGACCACTTTAATATTATCTCCATTTATCATGATGTGGCCTAGTAGTCCAGTCGGGAGAATGTTGGTTTATATTGAGTTACAATCAATTCCGAAGTCTGACATCCTTTCTATTCATCAGCAAGTGAGTCTTCCTCACTTTCAGCAAGCAAGATTGTGTCATTAGCATATTGTTAGTTTAATAAGCCTGCTTTTAATTCTGATGTCACATTCTCACTCACATGACTCAGCTTCTCTGATTATTTGCTTTGACATACAGATTAAATAACTATGATAAGAAAAATATAACCTCGATACACATCCTTTTTGGTTTTAAGCCATGTCTTATGTTTTTGTGCTGTCCTCACAACAGCCTCTTGATCTATGTAGAAGAGCCACTGGAGCACAAGGAAGTGCTCTGGAATTCCAGTTCTTCTTAATGTTATTAATAGTTTGTTTTGATTCACACAGTCAAATGCCTTTTCATAATAAAACAGAAGTAAACATCTTGATGATATTATCTGCTTTGAGTCAAGATCCATTTAACACCAGGAGTCTTTTTCTTTGACCTCCTCTGAATCTAGCCTGAATCTCTGGCAACTTTGTCATTGTATTGCTGTAACCATGATTAGATCTTCAGCAAACTTGCATATTATATAAATTATACTTTTCTATAAGTTGAGCTTTCTCTTAGGTCACCTTTCTTTGATATGAGTAAAAATATTAATCTCTTCCAGTCAATTAGTCAAACATCTATTTTCTAACTACAATACTTGAATAGGTTATATCAAGTTAGCAATGGTTTTTCAAATGTATGTCCTTGATAATAGTAATTGGAAAGTAATTTGAATACTGTGAAGAAGCACTAAGATTTATTTGCTTTGACTGAGCATGAGGCTTAAAGTTAAAGCAATAATTATAAGGAGAAAACAAATCCATGGAAATGTCTATGTAAGCACCATCTATAATAGTAAAAAATTTTAGAGTCTAAATAATAACAATAAGTTAATGTTTATGGATACTTTGGTGTACATTATATATTTCTACACAATATGAAATGCCAGTTGATAAATAAAACCATTATATAAAAAGGAATTATAATATAAGGCAAAGATGGTATGAAAAGTATAAGTAAGTCATTACTCTAAAATATTCTTAAGAAAATCATCTAAGTTTGACAGTTTGGACATATCTTAATGCTGTACTGTTCAATGAGACTGGATGACATAAATTAATTGGGATTGTTTAACTCACTAATCAACTATGGAGGATAGACTCATTTCTGTACCTCTTGATTAAAGAAGCATGAAGGATGTAGCCAACTTCTATATACACTTAATCCTCTATGAAAATATTGATGATGAGTCTTTCAGTGCAGCTTTCATGTTATCTAATTCTGTCAATACATACTTATTTCTTGTGCAATGTCAAACTTCAAATAACTCATATAAATCATGTGAGCCCAAACACTTTCAGCCCACAAGAGTGACTGTCCATTTCATGCTGTGTTATTAACATTTACTTGTGACTACCATCCACAGAACCTGAGCAGGCAGAATAAAATCCCCACTGGTCAGCATTCCTGATGTATTTGCTTCTTTGCATTTGACACAATAGTCATGGAGTCTCAACTCTGACAGGTTGACATTTGAGGGAAATTGATGAAGGCAGAATATCTGAGAAACAGAAGGAGGAGAGGCATGCCCAGAATGAGCAGTGCTAGGCTTCAAGGACATGCCAGAAGTCATCCTGGAGCACTGAAGCATCTTTATTGGTGGTGACAGAACCCATTCCACTGCTGCCATTAAGAATGGGACAGCTCAATTTGAAACCCAAACCAAGACTGGTGCTTCATTGCAGTGTGGTGTCTTTCAGGGAGAAAGGCTGGATACTGACCCCAAAGGCCTTTCACTATGAAGAATTGCTAAGGGTTTTATTTATCACCAAAGCTTTTATTGATAGTTGACTTCTGTAGAATGATTTTGCAAGCAATTTTCCATCAGGTATTTAAAGTTTTCCTGAGAAGCACTTTTATTATTTCCACTTTAATCATAAGTGTTGGAAGAAAGGTGAATCTTGGTATTATTCAAATAAAAAGAATAAAATGAATCAAAGATAATATAATGTTAGGCTGCTGATTATGAGTTATTTAAAGAAACAACTGTACTTCAAAGACATGTTATGTGTAATATGATATAATTGCACATAAATAAATACAGAAAGTAGTTATGATGAGTGACATCAAACCCGTGAAAGCCTATCCTTTTAATGAAATTCCTCTGGAGTCTATGCTAAGGACTAAAAAATCATACTAATATGTAACTGCTTTCCTAAAGCAGATGTCTTGAGAGACAACTTCACCTATCATTCTCTGAAATCAGGTTTTTCTCTTTCTAGAAATGCAATAATAGCTCATGACAACAGTGGAAATCTAAGGCTAACAGATTTCTATTCTGTCCATGTAAATATATCCATCAGTCCCAAAGTAGAGCCTCTGAGTGGGTTTGAGTCAGCAGCTTTTCCGTTGGTATCAAAGTATTCAGCCTGTGCACACACAGAGCTCCTTCTGGTGTGATGGGAATCGCCATGGAGAGTGGAGTGCTTTCCCCTAGCTGCAGACCTCAATGTCCCTGGGAAAAGCCCCCGTACATCCACAAGAAAAAAAGATCTGGAGACCGACTCTCAGAAATATTACCAACCTATGTTGCAGTTCTAATTTGTCATATTTGATCACTCTAAGTTAGAACTGAATTCGTGGCAGACTACTATATATATATATGTATATGTATAATACATTATCCATAGCTGTATAATTTTATACAATAAAGAAAAACTAAAATATATATCAGCATTTTATGTTTTGTATACATTTTAATCTTCAAGCAAAGATATCATGACAGATATCTGGAAATTTATAAAATTAAAGGCACAACTAAAATTATGTCAGGTTCAACAATTATTTTATGAATTAGCTACTCAACAATTTGGTCACATCTACTCTTTGTTTAATAGTGAAGGCTTTGATTAAGTTACAATTTATTGTATTGCCTCAAATTTTTCTCTCTAGCATTTATTAAAATAAAATTGCCTCGGATCAACCAATCAGCTGGATTTTCTTTAAATTGTACATGGATGTTTCTACATAAAATGATGTATACATGTCAATTGGTGGCACAGTGGTTAAAACTCTGGGTTAGCCTCTAAAATGAATGTTTTCTGTTCAAATCTACCAGCTGATCTAGGGAAGAAAATGGCTGTCTTCTTTTGAACAAATTAGCATTGGAAACACGATAGATCCATGCTACTCTGTCCTGTATGTCCCAATCAAACCAATGGCCAAGATTTTATTGTTTTTAAATAAAATTTTGTTTTGTTGGTGGTGAGAGGTGATGTATAAAATGATGTATACATCGTCTATGAAATCCCTCGTATCTCACAGCTATGAAGGCAATTCTGAGCCATGGGGTCACCTATGGATTTCTAAGACTATAACTCTTTATAGGACTAGTAAGTCCGGTATGATAAAAATATTCTTTGCACTCACCAGAAGCTAAAGATTAACTTGGAAGAAAAAGAAGTATAAAAGTCCAATAGACTATGGGAGTCATGGCCTCCTCTACCCTAAGTTTAGAAGATCTTAACCATCAGTATGAGTGTTCAGGCTGGGGTGACCATTGATGGCCCACAGAGAATGGGAGAAAGTGTAGAACTAAGATAAATGCCGTTGGGGGGGGAGGGGGCGCAAAGCTGCCTGGATCAGTAGAGTTCAGAGGATTCCCTGACATAAACAGGGGTCCTGAAACTTTTTAAACAGGGTGGCCAGTTCACTATTACTCAGACCATTGGAGGGCCAAACTATAGTTTAAAAAAACAAACAAGCTACGAACAAAATCACTATGGACCCAGGATGGGCCGGCTGCTAAACAGGGCAGTAGTGGGAGCAAAAACACCTGGCAGGTCAGATAAATGGCCTCAGAGGGCCACATATGGCCCTTGATATGTTTGAGGACCTCTGTGAGTCTAAAACTTGAATGTATCCTCTGAGATCACCTTTTAGTAATAGCTTAGAGTCACACATGCTATATGTGTTATATAAGATCTATATGCCACACAGCAAGTGATCACTCTTATAAAGATACCACTCATTGTATGTCACTATGTAATGTCACTAAATTAGCAGGCATTTTTTCTGAAAAATTAATATTTATTGAATAGAGCTTAGATTAGAAGTAAGGTAAGCAAGGGAAACTAGATTTCTGGAAATGAAACTACTAGGAAATGAAAAATACTGTTCACATATTATGAAAGTTATACTTAATGCTACTTAAATAATTTGAAAAATTTTAAATGGGAAGTCACCTCTCACCACCAACAAAACAAAATTTTATTTAAAAACAATAAAATCTTGGCCATTGGGTTGATTGGGACTTACAGGACAGAGTAGCATGGATCTATCGTGTTTCCAATGCTAATTTGTTGAAAAGAAGACACCCATTTTCTTCCCTAGACCAGCTGTTAGATTTGATCAGAAAACATTCATTTTAGTGGCTAACCCAGAGTTTTAACCACTGTGCCACCAATTGACATTGAATCAGTTCTAACTCACAGTGACTACCAGGGCCCATTATGTAACAGCCCAGAAGATTATTAATTGTTGCAAGAAAAATCCTTAAGGTTAAAAGTATAATTAGCAAAGAAACTTTTTGGGAGTGGTTGTATTTTAAGATTGGAGATTGGATGTTTAAGACAAAGTTAGATTATGTATGAACAAATACCTGAGTGAAATAAGGAAAAGAATTTCATGAGCATGTCTGGGGAACGAAGAGTTGAGACAGAGAAAATAACAAATACGATGACTTTACGTAGGAAACATTGGGTGAATTTGAGAAACTATAAAATAGACCAGAACAAATAATCCAAAATGGAATGAGAGGAAGTTGCAGAAAGTATCAGCCTATGTGGATTTGCTTCTTACAGACCTATCCAAGGACATTAGATTATATTAAACTGTTAAATGGATATCTATATCCAGGACGGTAGTCTGTCTCTTCAATGGATTTGACTTTGGAACATGAAATACAGGAAGCAAATTAGAAGGCTATGACTGTATTCCAAGGGAGGTGGAATGCCCTACAGTGGTAGTAAGGAAGTTGATAAAAAGAAGAGAGTTTGAGGATGAATTTTAAATGCAGAATTTGCAGGATGTGCTGATAGATACAAACATGACTTGTGAGAGTGAAAAATTATACAAAAAGATCATCAAAATTTTAACTTGAGAAACTAGAAATTCAATGAATGTTCTTACTGAGATTTGGATGTGAAACACTAGAGTAGGAATGAGTGTGTGGAACAGACCAGTAGCTCTATTTTGGACATTTAATTTTTAATCGTGTATAGACAATAATGCCGCTTCCCAATATTACTTCAATTAATATATTTAGCCTGTAGTTGATTATTATAGATTTGACACCTCTTAATAGGGAACCACGGGATAAAGGAGAACTCCTCAGGTGAGCTTTCTTGGCTACAGACTGTCAGCACATCTGTCCCTTTGAGCCACTGGATAGGTTCAAACCATCAACATCTTGGCTAGCAGCTGGGTATTTTAACCATTGCACAACCAGACCTGTTGATACATTTAAGCATATTGAAGCCTTAATGCTAAAAAATTGGCCTAGTTCAGTAGTTCCCAACCTTCCTAATGCCATTTAATATAGTTCCTCATGTGGTGATGACCCCCAACAATAAACTTATGCTTGTTTTTACCTCATAACTATACTTTTGTTACTGTTACAAACTGGGCGACCCCTGTGAGAAGATCATCTGGTATCCAAAGGGGTAATGACCCACAAGTTGAGAACTGCTGCCCTGGAGTAATGAATATTGTGAACTTTATGAAGTTTGACCCTAAAAAGCATTTGTATACTTATTTTAAAATTATACAAATATATTTTGTGTATGCAATTTTATATATGTAATTATACAAATGTTACATAAAATTATGGGAAATTTGAGCTTTGTAAGCTCAATACAAGTTCACTGTCTAAAACTGAGGTCCAAGAAGTCAACATTAGCTCATGGCAAAAGAAAAGATATTCACAAGAAAAAAATTATCTAAATTGACTAGCTCATCACTTACTCTCACCCATCAGTTAATTTCCCTTTATTTTAATCAAGTCAGAGTAATTCTCAAATGCAAAATAAAAGAGAACTACATATGTCCCAGTTATTTTCTAGTGAACTATGTCTACTGTAATTTTTCTTCCTTCTCTTAGCCTTAGAAATGTGGAAGGAGTTGCATCGCTCTTGAACCCTGACTCCTCGATAACAAATGGACCTACAGCTGCTATTAGAATGCATTGTGCATGCAGCAATTTTCTGAAGAGATGCTCTGTTCTGTCCTTTGAAGATGTCATAGTATAACCTAACGGGAAAAAGTTCTGATTTTGAACTTATTCTCTTTTAAAAGGTGATAAGGAAAATGTTTAATTTGTTCATTGAACATGGAAGTACTTTAAGTAGTGGGGCATTGTCATGTGTGTGTCAGTACAGCCAGTGACTTTCCTTTATTTCTTGTTGAAAAATGTCACAAAGTTCTGGTAGATTTTCTTTCTATGATTCAAGGCATAAACAAGTGCCATCTGGGAATTGACTTAATTCTACTATGTTTGACAAGTAGTTACAACTTCAGAAGTTTGTGAAACTCATTTTCTATCAGTGGCACCAGTTCCCTTACTGAGCCAAAATGGTTATGAGGATAAATAAAGCTCCACTCGGGTAGAAGGTACACCTATCATGAAAGGGCAAACTCTGAGTATAAAGACCACCCTCATCATTGTTTGAAGTCATGTGTTGGTCACTAAAAGCTGGGTTGTAGCCACTGGGCTAGGCTACATAAAACAATTCTGTTTAGTCAATGTCCAGATAATGCAAAGTCTCACCTACATGTCAAAACTGGACAATTAAGGACAATCAAAGAAAAATGGATGGCTTTGAATTATGATATAGTAAATATATCATGGACTTTGAGAATGCACAAATCTCTCTTGGAAAAGGTACAAAGTGTTCCTTAGAAATGAGGATGGGAGACTTTGTCAAACATACTAGGATACGTTTTTTGGAGGATCAGGCAATGGCGAAAACACCATGATTTCTAAAGCAGTGATACAAAAAAGGGAACAATATCCAAGGCAATAGATTGACACAGTGACTGCAACAATAAACTGAAACCTAACAACAATTGTGACGGTGACACGGCAGTATTTTGTTCTGTTAGACACAGGGTCTTTCTGAATTGTAGCTTCCTTGAACAGCAGAATCAAAGCGTGACTGTAGAAAAACAAGGAACGTCTTGATATGGATAAAGTTTGTTGGAGGTGTGAGGGAAGGTGCACAATAGATGTGAACCGAGAACAAAGAGAGCATCTAGTGTTACTTCCCACAATACAGTATATGAGGGCCCTTTTAACTGTTTTTTTTTTTTTTTCGGACGGTAGAGATTAAAAAATGAAGTAAAAAGTGACCTTGAAGTGGGATGTCAAGTCATTTTCTCACTTTATTTGGTCATGCTTGATTAACAAGATTTCCCAGTGAGTTAATTCTTTCTGAGAATAACAGATTATAGAGATTATTAATTCAAATAATTTTTTAGGTATCAACAACAGTAGTGGGACATTGTCATGTGTGTGTCAGTACAGCCAGTGACTTCCCTTTATTTC
The DNA here is from genome assembly GCA_004026705.1 of Nesogale talazaci. Classification (NCBI taxonomy): domain Eukaryota; kingdom Metazoa; phylum Chordata; class Mammalia; order Afrosoricida; family Tenrecidae; genus Nesogale; species Nesogale talazaci. The sequence continues at coordinate 26,535 of PVJH01004853.1, read as the reverse complement.
TTGTTGAAAAACGTCACAAAGTTCTGGTAGCAAAAAATAATGTGAAGAGTGCCACCATGTCTACATTATAAAATCAGTTGGAGAATACCTTTCAGAAACTTTTACACAGCTTTGAGAGAAAACTGCACTTTCCTTGATCACATATATTTCAAAAAAAAAATAAAGACTGACAATTTTAAGTGCCAAAGTTTTCAATAATTACAAAAATCCATAGAAGGTTTAAAGTCATATTTATTTTCAATTTGATGAAACAGCTTGATTTTATAACACTAAATTTTTAAGAAATTGTCTAAGAAATCCCAGTCTTTAAATATATAATATCAATATGTACAGTAATAAATAAAATGTTTAATGCATTTTCAATGCAGCAGTGTAAAATACAGAACATTTCCACAACTTTTTGCATTATATATTGTTTTTATATTTTGGTATACTTTATGTTAGAAATACATAACTAACACTCTTAGAGACCATTACACCTTTTTGTGAAAAAAAAATTATTGCATTGAACAACAGTCCAAGTCATTTATTAAATAACCAAAAAAAGCCGCTCTGTATGTACAATAGTGCAATTTTACTTAGCCACTGCATAATATAGAACACATTGTGCAGAGCATCTAAAAGAAAATGATTGAATGATTGGTTTATGCACCATATTGCCAGACTATTATCCAGTAGAGTAAATACATATAATTTAGTAAGGGGGAAATTTGTCTTAGTTACATAGATAATTTACATTATTAATTATTTTATTATCTCACATATTGAGGAAAGTGACAGGTTAGCAGCATGTGTAGCATGGTTTTGACTGTTTTAGGACAGGGGTAGGTACTTGAAAAATTATCTTCATCAGGAACAGTCACTGACGACTAAGAGACATATTTATTAGGAACACACACATGTCCATACACACATGTATATTCACATTTCGTATCTTCCCAATTGGTCTGTTTTCTTCTCAGGTTTTTTCAAGATTCTCTTGCTTTTGCACCTTAAGGAAGGTAGCAGTGTGCAAAGGGAGGACTTGGGAGAAAGAATTAAGAAGATGGATTATGTGGTCTCTCTTCTGCACAAAACTGCACAATATGAAAAAGACTCTTTGGGTCATTTCTCTAATATTGGCTTATTCTAAACCTAACTGATTCAGCCACTACTTCCATTTTAATATAGTTTAATGGAAAGCAATGCAACACTCACCTTCAAATCTCGGCGTAAAAGAAGTGGATTATATTTTTTCCCTGAATGAAATGATAACTTTTGAAAATCCTCCAGACTCAGGTACATGTCCAAGAAACTCATATTTTAGTAGAAAACATCGATCTTATTGAATCTGTTTCCCTCAGAGACACAAAAGGCCAGAATCTGTTTTCCTGACTCCTGTGTGGTTGTGGTCACCCACTTTCATTTTAATATTTCTATTCTACAACAAGGACACATTGCTTGAGGGGAATTCATCTAATTTGAAAAAAAAATCAAACTTGTTCATGAACCCTGCTGAGCCAGAGATAAACACTCATTGGAATTTTCCCCCAAGTATTTTAGCTGTATACATTGGTGGGCAAGATTTGCATTCTTGAAATTGTGCTTTCAGAACAGTGGACCTAATATGTACCTCTTGCATTAGAAAGTTTGTCTTTCTGACATCTCAGGGGGAGAGGCTTGAAAATGTGTTCCCGGTTTGGGGGTAGTGGCAGTGTTATTTCATCAGTGAGTAGGCAGTCAACCAGCCACGGTGGCACCTCTGTGTTCCTGGGCATCTGGAACACGGAGATGCCCCATGGGGTGTCCCAAATGACAGAGCAACCTCTTGGTCTCTCCTCGCTTCAAAGGCATGAAATGCACAGTGTTCTGGAACCAGCTGCCAATCTGTCCAGTGACGTTCAGAAAGGTGTGCCGCTGCCTTTATTTGGAACTAAGCAAGAGCTTTGGGCACCAAGGACGTAGTCAAACTAGAGTATATGATGCTAGTAGTATTACATTGAATTCTCGAGTTTTATAGGATTACCCTCTTTGAATGGATTTCTATTCATAGCTATGCGGAATAGTCCAGTAAGCACTGGCCAAAAGGGAGGAAAATAAGTCAACGTAAAAAGCATTTTCTGTAACCGAAACTGATAGTTCTGTCAGCTGAAGAAAACCAGCACAAGCAGCACACTTGGGCATTAGGAACTTTATAAACCCCTACATTGTGATCTTGTTCTGCCTTGAGTATGACTGCTAATAATTATAAAAAGATAATGTGAACTCAGGATACTGCAATATGTTTCTTCTAGTCCCTTTGTAATTTGTCTTGATGCATTTGGCAGGGAATGATAAAGAAGATGAACTTTCCCGATTCTAAGTAGAAACATGTATTTTGTCTAACTGCACCCTCATATCCCAACTCCAAGTGAAGACATTGTAGTGGCTCAGTTATTGAAAGATTGCCTGGGAACTGGACGGTAGACAGTTTGAATCCGTCATCCGCTCTGTGGAAGAAAGATTCTGTAGTTTCTTCTAGGTTAAATCCTTGGTAGTTCTATCGATCCTAAAGGATTTATGTGTGGAGGTTTTCTGGTTTTTAAACTGCAAAACATTTAAATTATTTTGTTTTACTTTATCATCTATAGTTTGAGAGAGATTCATCACTTTCCATAAGCAAAGTGTGAAAGAGTATTTAGAATTTCATGGTGTACATCAGAGTAATAAATATAAAAGAAATAAAATACTAAAACATAAACTAATGCATAATTGTGAAAATGGAAAGAAACTGATGAAAACCTGTGTCCGTGTGGCAAATGTTTTACATAGTTGCCTTTTTAAAATTGAAATATAAAATTATTTCAGTGTCATTTACTTAAAGGGTATTTGTTTCATTTACAAAGAAAATCAAGGATGGCTTGGAATTGGCTCCACTGTTAGAAATGGATTTTTGAGTATTATAGAAAGAAAACTATTAGCCATATTTAGAAAGGAGAATTTTACATTTGAAAATAACACAAGAGAATATTTGTAATTGATCACAAGTACTATTCTGAGAACACTCCTACAAATCTATAAGAATTTTGCTAAAATTCAAAAAATAAAAAAAACTAAAATAGTCGAGCTGTTTTCATCTTGAATGAAAACATTCAACATTCCTACTTTTTTGAAATATCTATTTCCTCTAAATAATCAAACAAATATGAAGATATGTATGTTAGAAATTTGTTTCTTCCCTGTAATTCTTCCCCAATAGTACTTGCTGTACAATCCATATATTGTTTTCCTTACTCTTCCCGGGGCATTTCCAGAGTCTGTGCTACAGCACAATAGTTCTGGAAGTTCTGAGACCAAAACTTAAGGGTGTTAGCATCATTTTAGGAATGCAACAATTTTCTCTTCCTTCAAGAAATAGCTGATAGATGCTACATGGCCAGTGTTCTGAAATGTGCTGTAGTACAGAAATAAACCTACCCTTCCCAACATTCTCCAAAGTACATAATTTGAAAAGTACAACTTTGTCCAGTTGATAAGTTGAATGTCATGGAATCTGTGCTCTTCAAAATTATCAGACAAACGGATTTGATCTTTTAGGTCTGCCAGCTAGGCTTCCTCTTTAGTTTGTTGGTGACCTCTTAAACGGTATTCTAGAATAACACATACTTTTGACTGGGAGCCAAATTTTCTCCAAGTTCAAAAAGATTGTATCAATTCTGAAAAAATTCTTTAGTATAGCATAACACTTCCTAACTCATTCTCTTCATGTCACTGGCTCATTTGGAAATGGAACATAGAGAACTCTACTTATTGATGAACTGAAATTTTGCTTTGTTAATTCCAAAATCTACATATGCAAGATTATTTTCAAAACCAAAAAGAATAGAAGTTTGACATTGATTAATGTTATATTTCATTTCCTAGTTTTCCCATTTTTGCTGTCCTGAAATTTTTGCATTGTCTTCTTCATTAAGCACATTTGTTACTCATCCTGGATTTGTTCTTTCTATTTGATAGAGATGTGTATGTCTTGTGTTATTTATCCATGCTTTATGAAATGTCACCCATCACACAGAATGACACCAAACCTTCTGACTAGTCCCTAAAACTCTCCATCTAATTTTAAATTAGTCCCTTTCTCTCTGGATATCGTTGCTCAACTAGCTATGAAATACAGTGCTCAGGACTGTCCACAGGATATCGAGGAAAAGCATTTCTCTCTGTAACATTCTCAGGTACTTTACCCTTCCATTCTAACCAATCCACCACACATTTTCTAGTCAAAATACCTAGTATTGAAATGAAACCCACTGTCATCAAGCTGAGTGCATACCAAGCAATAGCAAAACTATAGGATGGGATTGAACTGTTCTGTAAAATTATGATGAGAGCAGCAGGCATGTGAAGAAGCATGGTACAATATATGTATTCATGTATTGTGAAAAATGATGTATGTGCCCTAAATAAAATGATAGAAAATAATAAATAAATAAATAATATGTATATATCCATATATATGTTAAAATATGTATAAGATCAGACAGTCTCATCTTGTTCCTGGGGAGCAGCTGGTGGGTTTGAACCAGCCCAAGCTTATCCACTGTACCACCAGAAGTAATTCTGAATTAACTCAGGAACACTTGCCATGCTGATCACCTGCATTTCAGTGGATAATTTTCTTCAATTAACTTGCAGGGCACACATCTCTTGGTCCTATTCTTGTGCATCATGACCAAAAAAAGTCGTTAAAGTGTTCATGTGTTAACCAAAGCATCGGCAGAGCAGATCCGTAGGTGAATGATGTGCAAGTCTTCTCCTATAAAGATTTGCAGCCCTTGGGAACTCGTGGTTCTGGGCTCTATGCTGATCTGCAGTCACTTGAATTTGTGTTTTAATATGATAAAACGGGCTCATTTGCTGATTCCTTCTGTACCTTCCACTCTTTGAAGGTGGAGCCATCACAGACTCCGCCTTGAACCTCCCCTCTGTCTCCTTCCTCTGAGTGTTCTCTATCACTTTACAGCAAATGGAGGATTTGAGGTGTCTGTGTAAAAATGATGGTGTCACTTTGGAATCCTTTCTTTTAAAGCTCACACCCCATATGAAGAAAATTCAGCTCTGCTTTCAAAGTATTTCTAGGGTCTCATCATTCTCAATATGTTCACTAGACACTCCCTGCAAAATTCAGTGTATTTTGTTTTCTCAACTGGATGAATTGCCCACTAGGTGACTTTCCCAGTCTTGCTCTCATGATATTAATGGATAATCACAGTACAATAGCTGAGTGACACTGATAAAATTGTAGGACAAATCATGTCCTTAATGCCCAATATCTTGTCATCATACAAAGAAGTCAGCTCTTAAAATGGTTGGCACACTTCTCTTTGAGTTCATTCAAAATGTTGACTCTGATTTTACCTCCTCTAAACCTCCCCTTCACTGATTTCCCCCAGCCATAATATTCCTGCTGCTTAACAAGTGAACTCAATAGGTTTCTGTTCATTGAGCCTCATTTAGACTGGAAGAAGTCATGGTGCTGTCTCAATTAGGCGTTGGGCTGCGGGCCACATGGTGAGCAGTTGAAACTGCCAGGAATCTGGTGAGAGGAAGGCGGCCTTTCTAGTCCTGTGAAATAGTCTAGGGAACTCACAGGGGCCTTTCCAACCTGTCCTTTAGGGTGACTATGTGTCAGTGTCGACTCGATGCCAGTGAGTGTTGAGTTGATTTTACCTTTCACATCATTCAGTTCTTGTTGAAATGGCAGTTCTAGAGAGGCTTCCCTTGATGATTCTACTCAAATTGTTCATTGTTATTTATTGTTTATTTGCTGTCTGTTTTTGTTTTTGCATGACCTAACTTGAATGATGCTACACAATAGCACACATTTGGTTCCCCATTATTATTGGTTGAATGAAGATGAAGCTATTTTAGATAAATGAGAAAATGTTTTTCCTACTTTTTCAACTGGTTTTAGAATACCATCTATAGTTACCAGTGATTGTCTTTTCCTTTTCATGAATGAGTCTGTATAAAATTTGATATCCAGAATAATATTAGTTTTTAAAATCAGTGATATCTGACTATATTTACTATTCCCTCCCCCATAAAAATAGAGATTATTCTTCTAACACTTCTTCCATTCTACATGGTTTTCAAGAAAATTTAATAACATGAGGCCATTCAAAAGTGACTTTACACTGTGGTAAAATTCTTAACAAAGTGCAAATTGAGATCCATTTAAAGTGGCTAGGAAATATTTTCATGCATGTGTCAAACATTTTTTATCTTTGTTTGTGCTCTAATTTCCACTTAAGCACTCTTTCAAAGAGCAAGCAACATGCAGTCATTACATTTAACTAGCATCACTATTTTTGTTTGTTCGTCTACACATTCAGTCATCTGTCACTAATAAAATGATGTTAATTTTGTCTCAAAATGCTGCACTATTGTTTAATGTATGTACGGCACTTGAACAGTTTCTGTGGTTACTTTTTCCATTTTTGCTAATAATGAATTATTTAAAGAACTCCTTCCCTCTTCATTGGTATCCTTTTTACTGATATAATCTGAAATGCATTTTAGGTCTTTTATTCATGATATACTTTGGCTTTTATTATTTCTCACCCTGCATTACAAATTGTATTTTATTTTAATGGTTAAGTCCAATGGTAGTGTCTTTAGTGACTGTAGTCATCTCTTATAAATGTTCAAGGTGAGTCATTCATTTCCACACCATCAAGTCATATTAATCTACCATGGTTACTAAAAATTAAGTGTCCAGTCAAAGCTCTGAGGTGTAACCTGTGAAGAAATTAAATTGTCACCCAGGCAATTACAAAATTCAATCTGTTGCTTTGTCCTATTCATAATAGGACATTTTCCATAATTTTTAAAATCTTGATTCTATGCCAGCTTTGAGAAACATTTTAGGAAATAAAAATCATCCATATTATTATTTATTTTAAATCTGCTAAGTACTTGTGACCAATTAGAAATAAGTACCATCCATTATTTTGCCTCCTTTTCAATAGTAGTTCATAAGAGACCACAAGTATAACCATTTTATCGTATGCCACACCTGTACAGAGATTCTAACATTTGATTACGCTTTTCTTCTATTTTTGTATTATTTGAAAATAAGCAGTACTTTTTTCTCTGCCATATGTCACTCAAAATTCCCCTCCCACAATATTTGGATGAGACCCACTTTATCACCATCTATTCACGGTTAGTTTGTCACTTATGGTGGTTGTGTGCCGCTGTGATGCTGGCAGTTTTGTCACCGGTATTGCAAATACCCGCAGGGTCACCCAAAGTGAACAGGTTTCTGAAGAGCTTATAGAGTCAGAACAGAGTAGGAAGCCTGAATATGCTGTTCAGTTCAGAGCCATCAGTGGCTGAAAGCCTAATGAATGAAAGCAGCACATGATCAGAGAGCATGCCAGAAGATGAGGCTCTCTCGTCAGAACTAATCATCTGACGTGGGAAGACGGCCTTCTCAAAGTAGAACACATAATTACATGGCTGGAGCAGTGCCTTGAAACATAAAGTTTCCGGGACCTTCATTTTCTCATGGAGCATGGCACAAAATGAGAATAGCTGCATGTATCAATTAGTAATTAGAATTTGGAATGTATGACATGAATCTATGAAGTAATTAAAAATGAGAGAATGCAGAACATTTGATGTTCTATGTGTTAGCTGAAAGTGACTGTTTTGGCCATTTTGAATAAAAAATTATATGGTTTACAATGCCAGGAATGATACGACCAAGAGGAGCACTCTGCATTTATCATCAAAGGGGACATTTCAAGAGCTATCTTGAAGTACAATACTGTCTGTGATAGAATAATGTCTATTCTCATGCAAGGAAATCTAATCAAAGTAACTGTTCAAATTTCTGCACTACCAACAAAAAGCAACTTGGGAACAAATTGAGAATTTTACCAAAATGTGTAGTCTGAAATTGGTCAAACATGGAATTGAGATGTACTGATAAGACTGGTACCAAAATGGAAAGTTGGAAATGGGGAGGGATGGGAGTTGTGTTATGTGATCTTGATGCTAGAAATGAAACTGGAAAGTTCATGATAGATTTTTTCAAGGCCAACGATTTCTTTATCACAAATATTATTTTTTCAACAACACTGATCGAGCTACATACATCGAGTTCTCCAGATAGAATACACAAAAATCAAATTGACTATATCTGTCAGAAGATACAAAGTATCCAAAGAGGACAAGAAGGCTACAGAGTCACTGTACCAAAAAGAACTGGCTCATGCTCAACCATTTCATGATGTCGCATATAAGCAAGAATCAATGACCCTGAAGGATGAAGTCCTTGCTGCACTGAACTCACTAGGTATCAATGGGATACCCATGGAAATGCTCCATCAAGCTGAAGAAGCCCTGGAAACTCTCACTGGTTTATGCCAGGACATCTGGAAGAGAGCTACTTAGCCAATCGACTGGAAGAGATTCATCTTGGTACCCAGTCCAAACAAGCGTGATCAAAACGAATGCTTAAATTATAGAACATGATCACTGATATCATCTGTAATTTAACTTTTGCTTAAGATCATCTAACAGTGGTTTTGCTGATAGGGAGCTACTAGAGGTTCAGAATGGATTCAAAAGAGCGCATGGGGCAGGGTATCATTGCTACTGTCAGATGTGGGCTGAAAACAGAAAATAATAGAAAGGTATTTACTTATTTTACTAACTGTGGCAAGGAGTCAACTGTGTGCTGATGGCAAACTATGGAAAAATGGAAATCTGAGAACAGTATATGGTGCTCATGTGGGAGCTATACATGGATCAAGAGGCATTTATGTAAAAAGAACAAGGGACAGGGCTGAGCCCCGGTGGCGTAGTGACTGTGTGCGGGACTGCGGCCCACTGGGAAGGAGGTTCGATTCCAGCTCCACGGAGCAAAGGCTGTGCCTCCTACTCCCACCACCTGAAGGCAGTGATGCCCCCCCTCAAAAAAAAAGAACAAGGGATAATTGCAATATTAACAATTAGGAAAAATGTGAGCCAGGGCTGTTTCCTCTTAGTAAATCTGTAAGCTGAACAAACAAGTGAAGAAGCGAGACTATATAAAAAGAATTTGGTCTCAGGATTGGAGGAAAGTTTGTTAGCCATAGGTGATATGTAGTTGACACAACCTTGATTGCCAAAAGGGAGGATGACTTGAAGCACTTGTTGCTGAACATCACATTTTGCAGAGTTCATTATGGATTTCAACTCAACACAAAGGAAACCAAAATGTTCACAAATGGGCCAGTAGGTAACATCATGATAAATTTTGAAGAGAATTAAGTTGTTAAGGATTTCATCTTGTTTGGATCCACAATTTACGCCCATGGTAGCAGAAGCCGGGAGATTCAAGGGTACATCGCATTGGGTAAATCTGCTGCCCCAGATTTCTTTGAAGTGTTGAAAATCCCGGTGGTTATTTTGAGAACTAAAGAATGTCTGACTCAAGCCATTGCATTTTCAATTGTCACATATACATACACAAGTTAAACATTGAATAAGTAAGACAAAAAAAAGATGCATTTGAACTATGGTGTTGGTAAAGAACACTGAAGGGACCATGGACTGCCAAAAGAATAAACAAATGCATGTGTCTTGGAACAAGTACAAGCAGGATTATCCTTAAAACCAAGGATGATCAGATGTCTCGTGAACTTTGGATATGCTATCATGAGCAACTTGTCCATGAACAAAGGCCCCGAAGAAGATGGATGGCTCAAGCCTGGGTAGTGTTTCTTCCTTTGTATTCAAGATCACTTTGACTCAGCTGATCAGGAGGGGAGGTGGGTCCTCACCTACCACTTCATGGACAGCCATCCATTTTCTCTCTCTTTTATGATATACCATCTCTTTATCAAGAACTAACTATTGCATCTCGCAACTTTATTGATCTCCTCTATAAAGAGGAGTGACAATATTGATCTCACAAGATTGTTGCTAACATTAAGTGAGATAAAACTGGTCAAGCTCTTTACCTAAGTTCCTCTGAAGCACTCTGGACCTTCACGAATCATGGCTCCATTCAGCGTGAAGCTAAAGTGGCCGAAGACTGTGCATCACTGCCCACAGGGAGGAGTGAGTGGCTACCTTAATTTCTGAAGCACGTGTGTATGGAAAGTGTGCTGTTAGCGTATGTTTACCTTTCACTTTCAGGATACAAAATGACAATCTTTACTGGAGGGGAATTCACAAATATAAGTGAAAATTCTGTGGACTATCAAACATTTTAATAAGTGTAAAACTAATTTGTAAAATTAATGATTTTTCATCACTATTCATTTTTTTCAAATATCTGATATAATTGAGTACAACACACCAAATGCCTTGAGATTTTTCAAAACTAAACTTCACATAAAAATACTTCTATCCCCAACCTTTTACTTCTATAACTTAACCCAAAAAACCCATGGCCATAGAGTCGATTCTGAGTCCCCACCCTATCCTGTTCTTCTGAGATGTTAAATCTTAGCAGGAGCAGAAACTGCATCTTTTCCCTCAGAGCAAGCAGGAGGTTTGAATAGCTGACCTTGATGCTCACGTGCTAAAAACTTACCCACAGAGTGACCAGGGATCCTGGAGAGAACATGCAGAGAATTTTGAGGAGGAAATAAGAGATTCAAAATCTTACTCTGAGCATAGTTTATTTTTCATTATTCAATACCATTTGATATGTTTTCTTATACAAAAAATAAAATTCTGCACTTTCAATGATGGATATTCTTACAATTATAAAAGCATCTTGACATATATGAATACATGTATGAAATTAAGGTAACTGTATTTCACAGAAACTTAATATAATTTGGGGAAAGAATCCTCTAAGTGTGGTTTTTAACCTCAACCGATCAGAAAATTTATCACTTTATTCCTACGAAAATATAACAATTGCTACATTAATTGAAGGCTGAGTAAATAACTGATATTTTTCACAGAGCTTGTAAATTATCTGATGAGTAAAACCAACTGTGCACTCACTCACCCATTCACTCACCAAGCACCTGGTACACAGGGGTATATATCGCATTTGACCTTTTGCCCTTGGTAATATCAATACTCCAAATGTTTTCTGCATCATCTTCAAACACGTGAGAACTTCTCCAAAAAATTTCTTTAACCCCTTTCCCTAAACCCATCCAAGACATACATTTACGTTTGCTCTATTACCTTCTGCAAATGTATAAAATACATTCTTACAATTCTTTCAGTATTGGTAATTCAGTTCATGTTATATTGGTCACATACAAAAGTGACACCAGTATGATTTTAAATAGATCACTGGATAGGTAGTGATGATTGCTTTGATTTGCCCACCAAAAGAGCTTTAACACCTACTAGTTCAAGTGAGCTGACGCATTTAAGGCCTCTTTCACTCCATTTAACTGTTGCATCTGGCTGGAGCAAGAATGATGGCAGAGATCTTGACCTTGGAACACTGGCTGGATTAAAGGATTCAAGTGGATGATCGAAGCTGTGGCTGGATTCAAGTGAGGGCTGAACAATGCAGGGATAAATGCAGCTGGGGCCAGGGGCTGAAGTGTTATGTGGGAAGGGTGAAAGGGGGAAGCAGTGACTAAATGCAAAGGGTGCCCCGCCAAGAAAGTGGGGTGTGCTGGGATGACGGCTGAAGGCAGAGGGGAAAAGGTGATGGGGGTAAAATGAGGCTGGGGGAGAGGATGCAGATGAGCAATTGGCAGGTGACTGTTGTGGGAACTTAGGGATGTGGAAACAGCGAAATGCTGGAGGAACGTGTGGTGGATGGTGGTGATGGAAGCGTGTTGATGAACCGCGGCCGTCTGCACTGGGGAGGCAGGAGAGAAGGCAGCCGGGCCTGTAGCAGGCAAAACTCGAAGATGCTTTGATAGGAGCTGTTTCTGCATGTGCTGTTGGGCTTGGAGCTGAAGGAGTTTATATTTATCTATTTCATCAGGAGAAAATGTGAGGGGCTGTTGAATTAGAGGGGGAGAGATGGGTTTATGACACACTTCTAATCCATCTTCTGTACTGTCATGCTTCTGCATAGTTCTGTCATAGTAAGAGTTTATAGTATCCTCTGCACAGTTCATATACATGCTTACATCCTGGCATTCTGGATTTATCTGGTCCTCTTTGGTCTCTGTTAAATGAGTAACACCAGTATATCTGTGAACTGGGAAAGCCCCAGAGAAATCATTTGATACTGGGTCACAGCTTTGACTCACAGGTTGGACTTCATTGATGAATAGCTGTGAGTCCTCTTGTGCTGTTGAAGTCATCCTGTTTGATGACTGTGACGCTGCTACTACCTGAACCACACCTTGGGAAAGATGCTTATCGCCATCTGCTTCGAGGATAACAGTAGAATGACTGGCCTGTGGGTGTTTTACATTTGCTTTCTCGATTGTCCTTAAACCTGCACCGCCCTTCCCATGTGTCCTTGCATGTACATTCTGCGGTCTTCCAGACTGGGGGGATGCTGGGCTATCAGAGCAGGGTGGGTCACACTGCATAGTGCATTGACCTGATGTTGGAGCTTCGTGCTCATGTTTCCAGCTGTTTGAGGAGACCTCACCATGAGGGACTTGCTCAAGACTCCTTTTGGCTTGCACTCTTTCTAAGAGGCTTTTGGCTGTGAGAGGGATACTCTCTCTGTCGGTCACACTTGACTCAGGCCCATTAGAACAGTTTCTTACATGACACCTGATAGTCCCCCGCTGGCCCGGCATGGGTTTTCCCTTCCTCAGTTCGCACAGAGGAGAGCTACCCAAAGACTCAGGCCTTACTTCGTGTTTGGTTAGGTGATGGATTTGCCCTCTTGAGTAAGAGGCCGATTTGCTGTCCAGAAGTCCCTGGCCACTAGGCACTGTTTCTCTGCGTCCAGCACAGGAAATGTGGGTGCTATAATCAGAATGAATGGCTCTCTGGAACTGTGGTCCTGGGAGTGGATTTTTGTTTGGTTTGTGTCTGTGACCGTATCTATGATTTGAGATTGTTTCACTTTTAAGTGATTCCCACAATTGGCTGGTTCCTTCTATGTGTGTTTCAGCCTGCAGGCAGTCACCTGGTGCAACCTCTTCAGGGACAGAGAGGCTGTGGTGCTTCCTGCGTTTCCGCATGTGTCTTTCAGCTGGGATATGTTCTTTCTTACAAAAGTAGAACAAATTGCCCCGCGTGAAAAGTCTGCCAAACTCCCCCCCGGGCTCACTGCCACCTGCTACTACATCAGGACCAGTGTCCCAGTCGAGTTGATCTCCGTCTTCAAGTTCTGAGTGAGCATCACAGGGGAGCAGTTTATGCTTCTTTTTAGTTCTCGGTAAGCAGGGAGTCAAAGAGAGTCCCTCGTTGGCCTTATTTAAAACGACCCTTGAGCAACTTTGCCAACGGACCCTTGAAGATTCCTTCGATTCCTTGTCTCTATTCTTCTTCTCTCTATGAGAGATTTCAAGATAAGCAGGCACTTTAGGGGTTTTCATATCCAAATCTCTTGTACCAAAATCATGTATATCCATAGTTGGCTCAGAATCACGGTAGTCCAAATTACAGTTTTGCTGGAAATTTTCCCAATCTGCATTGATTTTAATCATCTTTGGTTTCAGAGACAGATTATCCTCGTGGATCATTTTCTGTTGATCTTTGATTAAACCTGAGGATTGGCTCTCCGTTTCGGTCTGCTTTTCACAGGATTTCAAACCCAGGCTTGTCTTTAAGTCTTCTGGATCCTGGCCATCCTTCGTGTTTCGAGAAAGCTTAAAATCAAAATATAGCGGGTTGCAGCCATACGAGATACAGGGCTGTGTTTTTGTGAAAAGCAAGAGCTCTGTTGGCCATTGGAGAGTGGTGTGGCCATCCCTGCTCCGGACATGAAGAAAAGGCAACGGTTTAGACTTCACATCCCGGAGGCATGTTTCCCTTACCAGCCTCTGCACATTGTTACTACCTCTTCCTGTGTCATGTAAAGCTTGTTTTCTGCTCTCCGTTCTGGGGCTGGGGTGCAGATGCACTCTATCGCTTTGCTCACTTGGCCCAGGTGAAGGAAACTCATCCAGACATTCAAATATCTTGGCATCACTGTGCTTGTAAATGTTTGGTGGGCTGGTGGAAGCATTCGCTTGGCATGGATAATTAATGCGGTTTCGTAAAGCATTCTTCAATGTATGTTGCGTTTCTTTTTCCAAGCTGGGAGGTGAAAACCCCACATCTGAAAGATGAATGTTAGCTTTAGAGAATGAAGCACGGATGCCAATGGACTCTTTGAGGGTCTCGTCAATAGAGTCATGTTTGTCTTGCAATAGATTAGAGTTGAGAGGGGAGATGTTGTGTGAAACCCTTTCCGGATGGCATGGTGACATGTCTTTGTCCTTAGAGAAGTGTGTTGCCTCCTTTGTATGTGTGCATCGCTTGCAGTTTTCTGCAGCTTGGTGTGTTTTGTAAGTGGATAACTTGTTGCGATCATGAGTTTCTTCCATATTCTCACTGAAAACTGATGCTGAGGATTCTAATTTTAGATGGACTTTTCTGGAAAAAGAAAATGATACACCCGTCCTGTGACTGACGTTGCTGGGACCTGGAGATGTCTGTGGTATTCGATTTCCAAACAAGCAACGCCTGTCTGTTGGTAACTGCTGTCTGTTTGGCACGGTGGAGCGCTGCCTCTCAGAAATACTTCTTGGGAGACTTTTTCCCTTCAGGAGCAGAGCGCTCTTCATGACCGATGCCTTTCTGCCATTCTTAACGGGGAAAACCCCTTGCTGGAGTTGCTTTTCTATAATTATCCGGGAAGTTTTGTATGCTGGTCCATTTCCAGAAACACTGTGGATACAACAAATAGTTAAAAGATTAAAAACTTAGATTTAAAATCATAACTGGGTGAACATTTCCTAATGTTTCCACCAGGGCTTATGCCACTATTTATAAAGCATACTACTGCAATATAAACAGTTAATTGGACTTAAGTAATTCACTCTATCGTCCATTTCACAGTAGCTATTTCTATCATGAATCACTTAAAAGCATTCTTTTGAAATTTTCAAAACATAACAGCAAATTCCTTATGCCTGGGCACATAAGAATGTATAGTTCTGCATACTTGATATATGTCAAAGTGATATATACATCATGATATATATGTCATCCAGTTCTTTGCAGTAAATATTTCACAAAGAGTTTTACATGAATGCCTCACATCAAATAAGAAATTAATGGAAACAAAAGGTATTTCCAAAGTGCAGAAATACTTCTTTAACTTTTTTTTTTGGGGGGGGCCATGATTAATGGGTAAGAAGAGTGCTAACACTTTAGAATTGTTGGTTCTTCATGTTTGTCTCCTTTAGAAGAAAATGAGATTTGCTTTTTTGGTGGCTTGCTATTTACCTACTTTTTAGCAAGAATATCAAAGTGCTTCTGAAATCTGGAAAAACAGAATGGATATGATAGATGTTTTCCATAAGCTTTTCAAGCTTCCTCATGAATGACAAAGAAGTAACAAACATTTAGAGGCCTTTTAAATAATGTCAATGTTTCCAAAAATCTTTCCTTTCTTCTTCTTACACACTGAATATTTTCTTTCTACATTTTATTTAAGGAAGTCTTAACTATTTAGCAGTTTTTAAAATACTACTCTACTGATTTTTATTACAAATTCAAGAAAACCGGAAATGCCCAGAGATAAGATAATGATCTTTAAACGTATAAGGACCTTTATTGTTTCACATGTAACACCTGTACAAGAGGGGATTTGTTAGAGAAAGGAAGTACATATTGCATTCTTTGTCTGATTGTTTGAGCTGGCTTTATCTCCATTCTTGAATGTTGGATTGTATTTTCTATTTCTGATCTTTCTTTCATCATGATCCGTCCACATATTTCATAAGTACAAAATTCTCTGACCCACATGAAGTCATCACCATAAGCCAGAACTGATTCCATAACAACTAGCCGTGTGATATTTTCCATATGGTCTGAGGAATTCTTTGCTTTCTTCACTTAGAACAATTTGGTTCCTAGCATAGAACTTTGGAGTCACATTTTTGTCCACCACATTGAACGTACTTTTTAATTGTCTTCAGAGGTTAATAGAACAGAGGGACATTTCATTCAACTACTAAAATCCACTGTGATTGATCCAAAACAACCCTATAGGACAGAGTAAAAGGCTCCTGGTGGGTTTCAGAGACGGTGACTCTTTAAGGGAGTGGAAAGTCTCATTTTCGCCCATGGAACAGCTGGAGGTTTTACACGGGATCGTAGGCCAACACCTCACCCCCTCCACCTTCTACACATCTGATTTTTTTTTTACATATTTTTAAGTCTCCTAGTATATCTCTGTACTCCAGGATCTTTGGTCTTCTGTTCTAGAACAGGGAGTAGTTCTTTTATTTAAATTTCTATTTCACTTAGCTCTAAAAGACCTTATCTGTTTACTCTGCCCTTATGAACTTTAATTTATAATCTCTGTTAGTGCTATTTACTCTTAAAGATAACCTCCACTACAGGAACTATACACTATACCCTTTGGGTAAAAATCTTTAGAAGATTAATATATACATTTCCTAAAGTTGTATTCTGTTCTTAAAGTTAAATATAAGTCGACATTAATTTCAAACAGATCCTTTGCATCTTTGCAGTCATTCCTGGGTCTAAGCAGGAAGTACACCTCTGTGTAACGGGTTATATTACTAGAATGTAGTCATTCTAGTTTTATCTGTACTAAGCTTAGTTGAAATTGTCCTGAACGTCGAGTACATGATTACTGTCATCCCCCCTTCTTGAGTCCATTGTGAGTTAAATAGTTTACTTGTTTATATTCCATTGGCCATTCATGGACAATGCAGAGATGCCTGCACTTGAGGTCACTAGTCTTGCATGTTTCAGGGGCTATCAGAGAGCTCGCCCTGTGACTTTGGACTGCGTTTCTGTTTTATTTTACACTTTCTCTCTCTAACGTGTGAGCGTCTTACTTTTTATACTCTTTTGCATTTGTGTAACTTGTTCTTACTGCGCTTGTGTTATTTATGGATCCTTAATTTGTTTCTCATTTAAAGACCAATCTATACCTATTACAGTGTTTTCTCATTTTTGACATTAATGTCTCTGCCTTATATCAGTGGTAATGCTTTAATAGATTGTCCATTCTAATCATCCTTCAAATAATTTATCTGAGATCAAGTTTCATAATTTTGTTATTTCATATGGAAAAAATTATATTTTCCAAGCAGAAATTCAATGTCTTCTAAAAGAAACTTCCTGTTGTCATTATCAATGGCCCTAAAATAATTCAACTTGGAAAAATAACCTCATAAGATTTACTACACAGCCCTGCTGATGGATAGCAATTAAATATCTACCACATAGTAACTGGTCTTTCTGAAGACACAGTTTAGTTTGTACTACCTATTACTACTTATTAGTCAAAGTTGAATGATCATTATAAGATCCATTACTAGTGATCTGCCATCATAATTTATATCAGGTTGATTCATATATTCTTGTGACCAGTAAATTCACCTATTTTCCCCCTGGGAGCATAGGGAAAAAATACCTACTTTTGTGACATGGGTGAACCTACCATGTAATTCTTTTCAAGAATTACAGACAGGGAGACAATCTGGACAGAGGAAATATAGCCCCAACTCTCACATTCACAGGATTAGATCGCAGAGAGCAGGGCATTATGTGAAAATCAGGATGATGCAAAAATGAATGATGACCACATGATTTTGCCAGACTGATTTCACCTGTCACCTCCCCCAATCTTACCTCAGGAGAGGTCTTCCAAAGGTTCCTGTCCCTTTGATTGCCTAGAGGTGCCTCTTTCTCCTGCCCTCAGTGTAGTTTTTGGTAGAATGGTCACAATCCATTCCCTCTATGATCCTCAAATGCTCTCAGTAACTTTGTCAGGGACAAAGAGTCTCTTTATATAGAGAGACAGGAGGGCCTAGGTGCCCACCAAGTCAATCTGTAAGTTCTTTTTGGGTAGTCCTGCCCCCCCCCCATGCCCATTTGATCAAGACAGTTGACAAACCAGAGCTTATGCCAAGGTCAGGACAACCATAGTCTCCACCATTATATCCATTAAACCTCAGCTACTGCTGGTCATTCATCACTGACCTCTTTACTGCATATGTAACCTGTTCTGTGTACTCTCAGGAAGGTGCATTGAGGGCTTGATAGCTACCTAACTGTGCATGTGTGTCTCAGGTTCCCATCTTGCTCTTTCTCAGGGCAGGGAACCGGGGCTAAATCTCATAGAGCAACTCTTTTTCCCAGCCCTGTGGGTTGCCTAGGTTCCTTTGATCTGCTGGTCCCACTTCATTCCATCTGGAACTCTTGTGACTCAGGGAGACTGTGCTCCCTCTCCCCTCCTGGGCAATATGGGCTTCTGTCGTAAGTGCTTGCAGCGTCCAGTGGTCAGGGACCTTGTTATTGTACAGAACCTTCATATATTTTTACTCCTTGAGCATGTTGGATATTGAAATCATCAAGAAGGGAGGAGTAGCTGCCCAGGTAATTTACACATTTTTCAATTGTCACTTGTAAATGACTGTAAAAATAAAATTGTTTATTTGATTCAATGATTGCCTGGTAGGGAATACAGGAGAGTAAGATAACTTTTCTCTTAGCAAAATCTGGTCAATCTTCTTTTTCCATCAAGGGTAGCTTGGGAAGGAGAGAATATGTCCATTTTATAAGAGACACTCACTCAAATGTTTGGTTTACATTTGTTGGATTGGATTTTCAGAGAGAGAGAGAGAGAGATCTTTTGATACAGAGACTCTCTTAATTGGGAGTCTAACATAGCTTTTAAACAAACTCATCACCAGCAAGATTCTTTTGATGCTTTGTCTATTTCTTCCAGAGGAAAACATAGAATGGATGTATAGAAGTGGGAAACTCTGTCAAGAGAAAGCAGAGACTTTATATCCAAGACCACTCAGATTTGCTGTTATGTAACTTTCCCAGACCTAGCTCGACAACAGCTCTTTTAGACGCTGCTACCTGGGAACACGAGATCTTTATTGACAAGCACTAACTGATATTGATCATATTGAAGTAAAATATCAAATTTTTTCATTATGTTCGGAGGAAGAAAAATTCCCTATAAAAACATGTGCTCTGCTACTGTGATTGGATATACTTTTTGTTGTCGTTGGGGGTTCTTCCAAATCTCATAGCAATCCATACAATTTTATCAAGCATATTTGTACATAGATTGCCATCATTCTTTTCTAGATATTTTCTATTAAGAACTTTTTAATTACTCTAGGATAGAGGTAAAAATACATGAAAACAAGCAAGCTGAACATTGAATATATATATATATATATATATTCCCAATTGATTCTCGAAAAGGAAACTTATTTCTTGCAATCAATATAGTTGAGGACTAATATTTTGTATTAATATAATTGAGCTATTCAGTCTGAAATTTATTGTATACAGTTTTCCATTTAAATAACAAGGTTTTAAATCCTGGCACAGAGCTATAAATCTCACAATCACCATGCTGCTGTCAACTACATTAATTAGCTGTATTAGTGTTCTACATTATAATTCATATGAACACAATTCACAATCTGCAAACTTAATTGAGTTCCAGGTAACAATTGCCTTACTTTGAAAAGCTTAGGCGCTCCAACCTTATGTGAAACTGTTATTTTTTTCAGCTGCAAGAATGTATTAGTGTAATGCTTGTTATAATTATCAATTTAAATAGCGCCGTGTGGTAAATGTAACTGCATTAATTACATCTTGTTTGTCATCCAGGCAACACTAATGTCATTTATTCTACATTCCTGTGTGCACAAGGGAATGCACAAAATATTTGTCTTACCCCCCAAAGTGACATTGTTATTATGGCTTGTAAAAATATTATTAGAAAACGTGAAATGACTAAGGAACTTCATGTGTCCATTTAAATGAGCTGAATAGGATATAAGTGTTACTATTTTAAATAAATTCTTAGACCATTTCATTAAAGAACACATTAAATTATCCTTGGGAAGGAAACATAAACAGATACAAAAACTCATTAATTTGTAGACCTTTACCTATTAGGACCATACTCCCTCAGATCTATCTGTTGACTGATTATAATTCACTACAGTGAGTGGAGTCCATTGATCGTTGACATTTCCCAGAGCTTGAGGGGAATTTTGAAGCACAGCCTACACCTCCCTCATAGTCTTACCATTCAGATTGCTGCCTTAATTCAGCCAGTTGGTGGAGACGCTTAAGTGCCTTTTCTTGTTTTTTCTCATCTTTCCATGACTTAGAGGCTACATTTCGAGCAAATTCCCGTTGCTTTAATTCTTTTAGTCTCTGTAGGAAAGAAGTAAAACACAAAAGTTACTATGAATATCAAACATATCATTTTACATCTGTAATCATCCTTCTTAAACTGTGACCAGAGTGCAGAGGCCACATTCTGAATCAGTGGAGTCAAAACCTCCTCTCCATTACAAACATAGGAGATAAATGTAACTAGTTAGCTGCCTTGTCTTTGAAGCTTCTCCCAGCCACTGTAGAGGTATGGTGCTGGGACAACTCAGACGGCACAATCAAGCCCCCTGTGCCTGTTTAAACCCCATGCAAAGAAGGTACAGTGTATAAATGGGTATGATGGGATAAGATTCTGACTGTAAGGCGCACTTTTCTGCACCTCCAATTCCAAGCTTCTCATTTATAGAATCTGCTCACCCGCCTGAAATGTGCTGGTTTATATGAACTTGTTTTAGTAAAGCACATACACATTTGTGAAAGATTTAATTCAAAACTCAATGTTTGATCCTTAAATCATTATTCCACAAAGATTTTTTTATCAAATGCATATTTTTTTTCGTTTATAATTTTTCTTAAGCCATTTTATCGGGGACTCATATATTGTTTTTCACAATGCATAAATACATATATTGTGTCATGCTTCTTCGCATTCCTGCTTCCACATCATTCTTCACACATCCACTTGAGCCCTTGACATCAGCTCCTCATCTTTCCCCCTCTATCCTTCCCCCCACCAACCCTCCATAATTCATAAATTATTATTGTTTTGTCATAACTTACACTGCCCGCAATCTCCCCTTGCCCTCTCCACCAATCTCTGTTCCCCAGGTGGGAGGTTATGTGTAGATCCTTGCAGTTGGCTCCCTCTCTCTACCCCACCTTCCCACCACCCATCCAGTAGCTGCACTCTTACCACTGGCACCATCTGTCCTTGGTTCCCTGTATTTCCATTTCCCATCTCTACCAGTGTACGTCCTCCAGTCCAGCTGGATTTGTAAGGTACAATTTGGACCATGATAGTTGAGGGGAGGAAGGCTTCAGGAACTAGAGGAAAGGTGTGTGTTTCTATAGAAGATGCATAGCAGCTTGTGCGACCATGAGGTATGGAAAGAACCAAATGCAGATTTCTGTACTGTGTTCAGATACATAAAAGTGGGTGAAGGATTTCTGCAGAGTTCTGAGAGGCTTAGCCTTGTTTGATTTTAATTAACTTACCACTTCTCTTAATTAAACTTTATCTAACACAATTGACTCACATGCACTGCGTGTTACTTGTTTGGAATTTGTACTTCAGAACCTGCAATTAAGCACACCTAGTGATAGCGAACAAATTGAACAGAAGCCACCATCACATGACATTGTGGAGTGTGAGGCATAACCCTCAATTGAGAGTACATTCAATTCACCCATAAAGAGGCTGGTAAAATTTTCTGCATCTGTTTTTTTTTTATTTCTTATTTCTCTAAATCTAGTGTAAAAGATGTTTTTCAAATATAGTTAAAATTCCAGCTGCTATGGGAGGTAATGATGCTGTAACTGGCTTTTCCCAGTGGTAGAGCAAGGACCCAAACTTATATTTCATGAAATGCAACATGCTCATTGGACATGGGGTCTAGGTAACTATTTCTTTTGAGTAAATCAAGATGAACGAGATCAGTTTGACATACGGAAGTGTACTGAGCACAAAGAACATATTTTTTGTGTGCTTAGAATAAATACAGCCTTGTGGGGGGGGGGTCAATCTGGATTAAAATTTTGATACCCATTTCAGAATCTTCCAAAAAAACAGATAATTTCAAGAAATAAAATGATGAATAGGTCCTTTGGGTCATGCAGTTGTTTGAGCAGCTCAACTGCTTATAGAAAGTTCGGTGGTTTAAATCCACTGTCAGTTTTGTGTGAGGACAAAAAACAGAAAACAAAATCTGTCTGGTTCAGTAAGGTGAATGACCTGTACATGCTATGGAGTGATTCTTCTCTGTCCTATATGGTTTCTGCGGTGTTAAGGAAGAACTGAAAGCCCTGGAAGTTATTATTATAGAAATGTTGCATGAGTCTCTGTGCTTGTGGCTACTGTGGCAGATCATCCACAGTCTGGAGTTTTGAGTCTGTCTGGAGCCAACACTCCACTTCTAAAGGTCAGTCCCTGGAATCCCTCCACAGCCTAGTCCACTCTGCTGCTGGACCAGGGCTTCCCCATGAGGAGTGGGGTCCAGAGTGCAAAGGCTTTTCTTTTTAGGGCTCTTCGGGAGTGGTCTGGGCATTAAAGGACCCCTTTGCCAGCAGACAGTGAAACTTTTAATATTCACCTTCCCAAGGTCAAAAGAAAGCTAAAGAGGTGGCCAAAAAGAATGGAAACACGAGTGTGCATATTTTAGTATTAGAGTAATGTGTTACTATATATATTAAAATGATCATGATATGGACACATGTAATTAAGGAAGGGGATCTTGGGAAGTTTGCTAAAATCGCTGTTAGATGGAATCAAGGTTCTTGCTTCTAAAGTTTTGTAACTAAAGGGTTAGATTGATTCTGGAAACTTTTAAAAAACCTACAATTTCCAATAGCATCTGAAGCAAAGATATGGCTCTTCTACATAACAGTAACATAACATTGTTCTTGGCAAAAATGATTGTAGGGATCATTTTGTTCTTGGACAATATGCCATAAAGACAAGCATTTTCCAATAAACCAACTTCTGAACATAATAAACTCCTGACAATTTAGAACTAAAAATAAATAAAATAAAATTCACTTTGCGACTTATGTTTCTTAGTTTTCGCATACATACTACCCAAGTCATTAGTGTAAAACCTTCGTTTATGAAGAAAAATGAAACCCTCTGGAGACCAAAGAATCCATACAAAGTAGAGTTGAACTATGTCAAGGAGAATTGAACAAATTCTGCTCTATCGCACGTTTGTTGAGTTTGATATTACTATTTTAAATGGTTGGCATAAGAGTTAAGTACTCGGTTGCTCATATAAAAGCTGGTAGTTCAACTCTATCAGCTAGTCTACAGGAGAAAAATGGCTGGCTGCTTCAGTCAAGTTGTATGACCTGGAGCACCCTGAAGAGAAGGGTAGAATCTAAAGAATGAATAACCAGATTAAAATGTAAATGGTCTAAATATACACATTAAAAAGAAGAGAGTACAAATTTAAGGGGAAAATCCAAACCCAAGAGGGAAGTTTGTTTCTTTTAGAACCAATAAATTCAAAGAAAAAGGTACTGCTATCTGAAAAAGTTGTTTTTCAAAGTAGAATCACATTACCATGAATAAGCAAGATTATTTCAAAATGATAGTGTGGTCAAGACAACATAATACTCTTCAATGGTTATCTAACTTGTAACAAGCTTCAGAGTCAACAGAGCAAAAACTGATAAAACTTCAAGGAGGAGAGAAAAAAAGATCTCACAATTACAAAGAAAATGTAATGCCCCTCCATTTAGCAGGAAATACAATTTTCAGAAAAGTCACACAAAATTATGGATGCTGTGGTCTGTGCCCATTTCATCAGATTCTTAGAAGCGTGCATTTGGTTGATGTAACGTGGACTGTGTGCTCTGGGGCAGAGGGAGGACTCCCAAGACATCCACGGCTACCAGCCTGGTGCTTTAGCTTGGGTTTTTCACAGTTTCTGAACATTTCTTTCTTAGTGCTGATAAGACAAGATTAATATGAACAATGACACATGCCGTGATTGTCAGTAAACACTTTGTGTGTGTGGTGGGGAGCCTTGCATTCTTTAAACTGTTACTGGCATCTCATGGCACATATGAGAAATAACTGCTACATTCTTCCTATATAAAGTCCAGAGAGCCAAACAGAAACATGGTCCTGCAGTGGCAAAACATTTATGGGGTGTTAACTACAAGGTTAGCAATTTAAATGTATCAGCCAATCTACTGATGTGAGACAGACTGCTTTATACCAAAAACAGATGCACCATGAAGGCTGCATTAGCATGTGCAGTGGCACAGTGGCAAAATCAGTGTTTTTTTCTCACATAATATTTTGCAATCTTTTTAGAACCTCTAGAAAGTTTGATTAATAGCCTGATTTGGTGGAATACATGCCAGGTGCACCACAAGTTGAAATTTTTGTCCTTTGGGGAAGTAGAGAGGCATTCAGGACAAGTTTGTCATCAATCAACATTTGACCTTTTTGGAAATGAAAAAACCACTCATACACTTGAGATGTTTCCATAGTGCTGTCCTTGCAAGCTGTGTTCAACATCACAACAGTTTCTGTGGCATTTTTTTTTTCTGATTAGGAAACAAAATGTCAGATCTGCACACTATTCTCTTACATCTGCCATCACCAAAAAAAAAAAGAGGTTCCAGGGAAACTACTTTTATGAAAAAAAAAAAACCCACTCTGACCAAAGAGTATCTTCCCAGGGAACACCACTGGGTGTACTACCTCAGAGCCAGTTGCTGGATGCTCATCTGGTGAGGGGAAAATGTGTGCTAGGAAAACACCATCCTCGTCCCAGCACATTAGTGCGTTTTGGAGGGTATGCCCCTCATGCAGAACCCACAGTATAGAAGCAGCCCCCTCAGTCCTGCTACCTCACTAGAATAATGAAGAACATCTTTTGAATGTTCCTGCTGTGCTTAGAATTTTTCTCATGTGTATTCAGGAAAGAAGATATGGATGTGTGGAGACAAGGTTTCTGATTGGCTCTCCTATCCTATTCCACAACTGACCTTTGTAATATTTATTACATTTTAAGGATGTTTTCTTCTTACCTTCTATGCTGATGCTTCAAGAAAGACGGACTAGGTTCCTTTTCTCCCGGAATGAGTGGTTGTGACTATTTATATTATAACTTCATCTGTTCTGAGCAGAATAATAAAATACTAATTGTATTTGTCACCAGCCTTACACATGCTCTTAATAGGGGAGGCAATTTGTCATGCCTTTTAACATCCTCAACAGAAGGTTCAACTTATATGTTTGTTATCATCTACCTCTTTTTCAGTTTTTCTAATTTAATCTTGTAAACTAAACAAAATGTTTTGACTAAATTTGTTGAGTTTTACCCACTCATTTCAAGTATTTGTAGTAGTGGAAGGGTAAGGTGTTAATTAGTTCTGCCAAGCTTCCTCAACTCGGTGGTGATAAGGAAAGAATCTAAATTAGTAATATCATTCAGCAATGTCCTTATCCCATATGCAATATTTTTAATGTTTAGTAATGCAGTGATTTCTTATTACATGATCTCTCAATGTCCATTAGAAATTGAATACACTGCACAAATTTAATTAGAGAATTAAATATTAAAGTAATGTAAAGGTACTATATAGTTAAAATATTTTGAGAATTTACATATTGGGATAGTTCAACATTATTTTAAATGTTAAAGATCTATGTAGAATATGCTAGAGAATTAAGCCAAAGTCTGTCCTCTGTTACAAAGATTTGTCAAAGTCACTATAGAGGCTGCTTTTTATAAAATAAGTATTTATTTTAAGGGGATATATGGAAATTATTAATTACTGTATCTATGATAATAAAGGGAACACTCATAAATTGATAAAAATATATCATTTGCTAGTACCTGAACAGAATCTAACCAAATTGTGAATTTATTGTTAGAAAAAAGCTTAAGATTATTCTAGGTTAAGGAAAACTCTATTTTAATATCCTCTTCATATATGGTTACCTAAGGAAGGACTCACCACTGAGTGGTTTATTTAGATAATTAAATATGATGATAATCTACAGCAGAGTATAGATTCATTGATTATGGAAATCTCAATATGTATGAAAAACATCCTGATCCTTGGAAGGACTATGTGACTCAATTTTATAAAAGAGATTTATTTATGAAATAATTGTGAAGTTACATATAATAAGCTTTTAAATTTTCTCAGTTTATTATTTTGTCCTAATATAGGGCATATTTTTCAAATCAATACTATTCAGAAAATACACAGATTCAAATTTCAGCTTTTCTTTATTCAGAGTCCAAACTTACTCAAAAATCCTTTCATCAGTGATTCATTTAATAAGATAATGATACTACCCTCACTATGAAAATGAAGATAGAAAAAAAATCAAAGCTGAATTTTCTTATGAAAATTAAAGTTTGCCTTACCTTTGTAAATAGCATATATCAATGCAACAATGATTTATTCTTTTTTTGATCCTTAATAATAGTAGAAATATGTTTCAAAGATTGTCTTGTCAATTAACCAAATTCAGCTTTGTAAACTAGTTTAGGGTTCACACCCCAGTACAGTTATAGAATTCATAAATTAGCAGCACAATAT